>JAHZNG010002438.1:0-12130 GCA_027744375.1 Orchesellides sinensis
TTCCATTCCTCGCATAAGTATAAAATCTCATGTAGACAATACCCTACTCTATTGTATTGTTATGCACTTTGTATCTAAAATACAGTATCAGCAGCAGTCTCAGATGAATACATAAAAAAAAGGTGCAAGACAAGTTTTATATTTATTCATCATCCAAAGAAGAATCAAAGACACGGTAAAAGAACAATCTGTTATCTTTATCAAGCAAAGAAAAAGTATTATTCAATTTTTTTGAAATCTTTTTAAAATATTTGCAATTTAAAAATATAGTAGTAAACAGAGACAAGAGGAAGGGAAGGAACCAACAAGAAACAATAAATGCTCAAAAGACTTTAATCAGTTTTATGTGAATACGTCATTTTTTGGTACAAACTTAATAAAAAACTTGTACTTAGGAGCTATGCTAAGCTAAAGTTATTCAGTGGTGAGAAGGTGAGTAAGATTTTAACATTAAGTTATGTAATTTTGAAGTAATGTCATAAAATTATTATGTAACATGTGACATGTTTAAATATATTTGGCTATATTATTTTTTGTTTCAGTGCCGTGCCTTTGAAAAAGGTGTTTCAGAACATATTTTCCAAGTTCAAGAGTCAAGGAAGGGTGATATAATTTGACTACTAAAGAAATTAAGGTAAAAATCTGGGGACAGAGCCTTGGGTTAGGTGTTAAGCAAGCGTGAATTATTGATCACAGGTATTCATAAAGGTAAAGGCTTGGTTGCTAATTATTGCTTTCTTGTTTTTTTTGTAGGTGTTTATCGAAAAGGTGTTCCGTATTTTTGTAAATCCAAACTCTAAACCAAGAGACTACTCCGCAACTTACTTCAGAGACTTTAAAGTGGACGAATAATATAGTTCACCCCTTCGCAACCACTCATCGTTTTATATTTATAAGTCAACTGTTCAAGAAAAGCAGACCAGAATGTCTATGGTGGATGAGTAAGTCTTCATTTGTACCGAAATTGTAGGCAGTTTTGTAAGAGAAATTTGCCTTTTGTGCAACAAGTTAATTATAATATGCCACTCCATCGTGCTGTAGTTGTGCTGCTGTAAAACTAAATTAAATTACGTCAATTTTTTTTATTATGTTATGGAATGAAAGAAGTTCAGCTTTAATTCATGAACATCCCCGTTGGATAGAATTGTTCGAGAATTTTAAGTTGTAACCAGAAAATTCACTATTTAGTTATACGTTTTAACGTAGAGAAAAAATACACTGTCGCTTATCGTGTGTTTTGCAAAATGTACGTCACAAATTTATATTCACTGGCAAAATAACTGTAATATTCAATTTAATTAACCCTATATTGCAAGCCTTTGTTAATGTTTGTAGTTACATGCAAGAGCTTTTTTATGTGAAAGCATTCTTTATCTGTTAAACGAACGAATCTTTTTAAAGCTGCGTTGCAAAAAGGCATTTAATTTATTTACACAAAGTTTTGTATTATGTAATGTTTAAGTTACGGCACTTCATTTTTCTTATTAATAATTATTTCAATATAATTTTCACCATTATATTTCTTGGTTGTTAATGTTGTTGTTTTCTTTGTTTTTTTTTCGCTTTTCCTTTTTGTGTTTTGATCGCGCTAATTGTTTCACGGTGGTGTTGCGACGAAAACAAAAATCTAGTTGTTTTTTAAACCGTTTTAGCTTGAGAAAAGCTGGGAATACTCCTGATGATGATGTTGACGATGATGAGGATTTGGTATGCTACAGGATATTTGTAACTAATTTAAATTATAAGTAATTATTAATATGTTGTAAATTGTGGCTAATGTACTTTATTAAAATTCATTTAGACTCCTTTAGAAGTCGGTCCTTCAGAACACAGATTACAGTATACCTATGGTCTGTGGTATATAGGCAAAACAAATTATCAACAGTACGACTTAACTCTGAAGAAAATCGGTCGTTTTGCCTCAGTTGAGCAGTTTTGGGCTCTCTATTCTCACCTTGTTCGCCCGTCTGACCTAAACTCACCTTCAGATTTCTTTCTTTTTAAGGATGGCATAAAACCCATGTGGGAACACAAGGTAATACTAAGATTCAGTTTTATGTTGGAATTTTCATTTCAAGAGAACCAGATTGAAAATAAATCTTATTAAATTTATGCAAATTAGGACAGAAAAAGGACTGTATTTCTTTATGGAATCGCAATGCAGCGGATAAAGAAGTCTTAGAGAAAATACGTGACACATTACGAAAAGTTTTGAATTTACCATCTCATATTACACTGGAGTATCGCTATCATAAAGACGTTTTGCAGTGGGTGAACACAAGGGACGCTAAAGATATTCCTGAGTCAGGCCAGAGCTCATCGTCTCAAAGTGGAGGAGGGGGAGGGCCTCCGTTGACACCCGGTGGGAGTAGACAACGTCCGCCAAGTCCTACATCTGATAGTATTCCGTCAAGATCTGCGGATAGGGGTGCACCAGGCTTAAGTTCGGCAGCTGGAATTATTGGTTCTCATCGATAATCCATCTTTTGAATGTGAGTCTACACAATAAAGAATCACGTTGTTTGTTACTGCTAAAATATTTAAAAGAAGACGACAGACGAGAATACAAAATGAGAGTGCAGATAAAAGAGGCATATATTGAAACTGTATTGTTCTATATTTGTTATCCTATTCATTACACATGATAAATGCATGTATACCCGTTTGTAACAACTTTTGTAACCCGGATTTATACCTAAATACTGTTTTATTAGAGGTTGTTCGGATAAATGTCGTATCAAGAATAACTACTTTTAAAGCGACATCATTAAAGCTTATATCTGGTTAAGATTAGTTATTGTTTATATCAAAACGCTTCATTTTCTCTCTTGTCTTCATAATTCTTCATTTTACTTTTACGCCTTAGTATCATGTATCAATCATAATCATAATCATCATCCAAAGAAAATATCAATTGAACTTTTTAATCGCATTGCGACTCAGCTTCCAGACGCAGGATGATGCTTATTAAAGTGATGTGTTCACACTGCCCCAAATGTAGACCGGTAAACTAGCCGTAATAGATCATAATCATAATCCAAGTCGTCTCAACTTGATTAAGACTCTCAAGTCAACATTACAGATTACAGAAACGGTTGCAAATGACTTCTTTCAGTAATTTTAGCAATGCATCTTCGAGTGTGTCTGTAAGAACCTCCTTGTTGAGAAAGTAAAGTTTATCTTAAAGTCAAAAGTACTCGGAGGAACTGGAACATTTGAAATTTGTAAGCTTCGTCGTTACTCCTACTAAAACCGTTCCCTAACTCAATCGCAGTTAAAATGTGTGGCATATTTTGCTGCATCACAAGACATGGAGCAGTGGCGTTAAAAAAAATGTGATACTTGTCCTCTTTGTTCGTCTGCAGGTGCCACACAGGTTATTAGAACAAAGTACTAATTTTTAGAGTATACATTAAAATGAGTAATATGGTATATAGTAACTGAAAGCAACTTGATTGATGAATTTCTAGGAACTCCAACGCATCCGTGACCTGGTTTCAAGACGTGGGCCAGACTTCAGTTCTGAGGCATGCTATGAAGTTGGAAACGGTGATATACCAGTCGACAACGGAGAACAAGACAAGCTGTGGATTCATGTCAAAAGTGACGTTTTATGGACCCAAGGAGTACATGTTTACTCTCAACCATTTACGAATGAAGTTGGAAGCAAGTTTATGTTGTTTAATGGCGATATATATTCATTTAATGGATTTCCAGAGGAATCTGTCAAATTTGATGAAGATGATCAACAACATTCAATGCGTACAAATGATGGAATAACTTTGTTTAAACTTTTGGAAACTGTTGAAAGTCCAGAGGAAATTTGCAAGGTGATAGGAAACATTCAAGGACCATTTGCTTTTGTTTTTGTAGATAAAGCAAAAGGACATTTGTGGTTTGCACGAGATTTTTTCGGTAGGGAATGTTTAAGTTTTAGTTATGAAAGTAATGTAGGTAAAGAAGTAGCTTCTTCGTGGGTTATTTCATCAGTTAGCGTTTTCAAGAACACTTTTGAAGTTCCTACGTCAGGATTATTTTTTGTTGATATAAACTCAAGGCAACTTAAACTTTTCCCATACTCTCATTTTAGGGAAAGTGTGTCCACACTTCAGTCTGAATTCTTTTCTGTATTGAAATCTTCAGGATTTGTTGAAGACACAGATGTAGCTTCTAATTTCGACAGTCAAATTAACCTTCATTTCTCATTAAAGTTGAAACAGCCTACAAACCAGCCTGAATCACAACATCCTTTGTTACATTCGTTAATTAATACAGCTTGCTCAGTTATTTCTGCGGAAGACTTTATACAGACCAGTACAACGATTCTTTCCAAACATATAGATTTGTTTTTGCATAACCTTAGGTGTTCTGTAATTCGTAGGGTTTCCACAATACCTCCATATTGCAAGAATTGTATGTGTTCCAAAATAATGCATCCAGAGTCCCAACTAGTATGCAGTCATGCCAAAGTAGGGGTTTTATTTTCAGGTGGAGTGGACTCTACTGTTCTTGCATACCTTGCAGCTGAAAATTTACCTGTTGGGTCCATCTTAGACTTAATAAATGTAGAATTTTCTAAAGATGACAATTTTAACAAGTCTCCTGATCGGGAAACCGCGTTACAGTCGTATAAAATGTTAAAGGAGAAATTTGAATCTGAAGGAAAAATTATAAATTTGGTCCTAGTCAACGTTACTAAAAGCGAAGTTTCTGAGAAACGTGGAGAAAGAATTGCAGATTTAATACTACCATTGAAAAGTGTGTTGGATGACTCAATCGGGGTTTGTCTTTGGTTCGCAGCAAGGGGAAAAGGGTATATTTACGGTTCATCTACACAAACTCAGTATATTTCTCCTGTCAGAGTAGTTCTTCTGGGGTCAGGTGCTGATGAGTTGCTCGGAGGATACAGTAGACACAGATCTGCTTACGAAAATTTGGGGTGGTTAGGTCTTGTTTCAGAGATGCAGTTAGATATTGACAGGATTTCAATAAGGAATTTAGGGAGAGATAATAGGATAGTATCTGATCATGGCATATGTCCAAGAATGCCGTTTCTTGATGAGAACGTGGTTGATTTTCTAACAAGACAATGTGAGGTTTGGGTCAAATGTTGCCCTGTCAATGCGGGCCCTCTTGGATCAAGAGGCAGTGGTGAAAAGTTACTTTTACGAGCTGTTGCAGCCAAACTCTTTGGAGATCAGTATCTGTCGTTGGCCTTGTTTCCAAAACGTGCCATGCAGTTCGGTAGTAGAATTGCCAAGTTAGAAAACTCTAAAGAGAAGGGCGGAGATTTCTGTCAACGATTGCTGTGATAAAAAAAATGCTGAAGTGATAATGAAATTTTCTATGAGAATTTTCTGTTGTAATGATGTGACGTTTTTACAAAGTAAATTGGGTAAAATAAGATAAGGAAAAGCTTGTTAAGCGGTTTTTGTTAGAATAGAAACGTAATGTTCTGTTTTTTTATATTTGCTTAAAATACATACCTATCTACACCTACTCTGCTTATCATTTTGCAGCAGCGTTGTGTATTCCAAAAAAAAGAATGAATATTCTAAATAAATACCAATTCTTTTAATTAGTGGACGTACCTAATATCGCATAGTTTCATTTCACTAAGAAAAATCATTAAGTACCATAAACTAATTTGATTTTTTAAAAATCTGTATAATATATAATATAATGGATAATGGATATTCAGTCAGGGTATCCGCTTCGCATGTTCCTATGTTTAAATATCCTGAACTCTGGCATAATTACTGATACTCTCATACTTAATGTTTCGTTGAAATATTTTTTAAGATACCAGGAAAAATTCCATGTTTGAATGAAGTAAGCAGTTGTGCAGCTACCGCTTAGCTTGAACCAAGAAAGAAAGTTCGAGAGGAAGGTGAGATGACAAATGAGTTATGAATGCAATCTCGCTTGTCTTGTCCTTGTCCCTAAACTTCATTGAGGATTCACGTCATATAACGCTGAGCATGATGATAAATCTTTCTATATCGTTTTCTTCCTAGACAGATCAAAGTTTGTTTTTAGCCTCTACTAAAGAAGACAAAACTTATAAAATTTTTTTCCAGTACTGACAAGACGGGCGTGGTGTGGTACAAATCGTACTTTTGAATGGTGGATAAATGAGCTACTACGGCGAGGAAGAAATAGAATAAGAAAAATAGTATAATATGTATATTACAAATGTTTATTTGGAAAGAGTTACTACTTAGAATATGAAATGCAGAAAAGGTTTGGGAGTGAACCATGCAATGCTATACGAACGAAACACAAGTATTTTCATACGGTTATCTGAATGACAACACTGCAGTTCGAGAAATGCTGAAAATGCAAATGCTTACCATAAGAACATCACAGTTACTTTTATTTACCGAGATACTACGAAAGAATAAGCTATAAATAAGAAATCGTGTGCCAAAAGAAATTGCTTAACTATGAATTTTGGCATGAGTCCACCCAAACTGTCTTTTTGACAACGAAGATGCCGTATACATACCTAAGTTGAATTGTTTTTTACAAACATGAAACATTAGGCTTCACTAAGTGTTTTCAAAAGCTTGTCTTGATAAGCTCTCATTTCGTCCATTCAATGTGCTTTAGTGTGGATGATTTGTGTTTTTAAAACTACTTCAAATGGGATGAATAAATGGGGTAACGTTTGAAGAAATGCTGTCTGAGGCTGAGGAGAGTGAAAGGATACGGATAACCGGAAAAGCCAGACGAATTATAGACATGTGGAGAAGATTGGAAAGGGTTTGTTCTTAAAGAATAGTTGCTATTTAAAACCTTGTACATACGTAGTTTAAGCACTGTACTAAGAATGGTATAGTTCGACAGAGTTAGAAAATGCAGCATGGAATGAAATATAATGTTATATGCACTACTTCAGAACTCATGTATGTAGCAGTATTCTTCATTGGTATGCATACTTTGTACATACTTATGTTGTTGCACACTCGATACTCGCCTCAATTCAATTTACGTTTGCTACCATGTTCGGAAAATTTGCTCAGTCAGAACAAGGAATTTTTTATTTCATAGTTCTATCTGTATCCTGTAGACCATGATGCCGTCCTTCCGCTGAGACGTACATGACGAATCACACAAAAATGTTTTCATATACTTCAGATATACACGCATTAGATCTATGAAAATCCTAAAGAGAAATCGTCCATATCTATTTGTCTATTGTTTGGACAAAATATTCAAAACCTAAAAACTTCTTTCAAAGTTGACATGATTCCACACAAAAAGCAAAAACAACAAGCAATTAAATCCAGACAACAATGAAGAACTTTTGGTTATGATGAGCCCATGAACACAATAAGCCATTCCATCTAGCTAGGACCATGCAACCGCATTCGTACTTTGTGCGTTATAATACAAAGAACCCTTACAATTTAAGCGTCCCATTACTACTCCTTCATCTTTAACGCTAATTACCATATCTGGAAAATAAATGACAGGGGCATGTTTGTACGGTTCTGCAGGAAATTCCTTGAAATGTTAAGTCATTCTCTTTGTCCTTGCTTCATACTTAACTCTAAAGTGAAAAGCAAGAAACGCTTACTACACGGATGAATGCCAACAACGTTAATACACGTGAATATGAAAAAGTACCGAACAAATGTAGACGTGCGTGCCAGATAATGGAGAAGGACGTATTGCACATTTTTATTCTTTCAGCGACACCTTATAGGATGGACGATGTACATACCATGAATGATTTACATTGTCTCTCATATATTCTCTGGACCTTTAAAAACCTATACGCAGGAAAAGTTTTAACTTTATAGTTTCACAGTATCCCAAGTTTGCAATTAAAAACAGTCATTTGTGCCGACAATGAAACAAAGTAAGACAAACTTCTTTGGAGGTTTCAAGAACCAGAGCTTAGTACTCATTAAACAGCGCTTCTTCATGCTCTCTTATACTTTTTATTACAATTTCACTTTCTTATCAACTTAAAGCTTATTTTGTGAGTGAGTCAACAAAAATGCAATCCATGCATATATTACAAATACTGTTGTGTATCAAAAGATACGCAGAACCTATGAAGTAGAAAAGTATGTCTATATTTTTCTTCTCTCGAAACCAACTATGTAATGAATGCACTTTTGTGTGTTTGGCTGTCTCACTGATGAACGAAATAATAAATAGATAAGTATTTCATACATATCTTACTTGATCTTCAAAAAAAACTACTTATAGTATATTACTGAAAATGTACCTAGGTAGATGCTTTCCGGTAAATGTGAAGTGTCTATTTTAAGTGGCTTGCACACTAATGCCCGCATCCAAGTTAAAAATAGCTAATTTTCATCCGTTTCTCCCTTACCGTTTTCACTACGAGCCATTCAGTATTGTATAGCGAAATGAGTGTTTTGTGGTGGGGAATAGTAAAATGAATGTTTGAATATCACCTCATCTCTTAAACATCTTGGAAGAGAGAATTGCATGAAGTTTGGTATGTAATGAGTTGCGTGTTTCTTGGCTTCTTCTATACAGTCTTGTGTCGTTGTCTCTTAATTTTTCTGTAAGACCCGACTCTTGGGTGCTGCTTCCTGTCTTCAATTGCATTGCTTGAGTTGAACTTTTTATTTTATAAGGAAAATTGTTCGCATCACGTACATACATAATATTCGTGCTTTAAAAAATATACACAGCGATTCGACATTATTCCGTTATTATAGATTCTCTCTCATCATCTCTTTTCAAATGAGACCAATGTCCCCTGAGACAGTTCACTGAATTAGCTGATTGTCAACAACATGTTTTATTCAATAAACAAACTGTTTGGACAATGAAAAACAAAATTTGATTTATTGTGGAACGGAATAAATCGCTCAGGGGAAAAAGTTTGTGAAGGTAAAACAGTTTCATTGTGCTCTGGAAAGCTCCACGTAAAAATATAGGGATTTGGTTGGGGGCATTGCAAGACTTCCAATTAAAAAAACATGGCAAAATGACAACAACTCTTGGAAAGTGACCTCCTCTCTGGATACATAATGAGCTTCATATCTTTTTGCCATTACTTAAGATGAAGTGTAGAAAACGGCAATATTTACAGTGGTTTTGGTGGAGTTCCAGGATGATCATGTCTAGCAGAGATGAATGTTGTTCCAGACGAGTACTTTGTGCACTGTGTTGTGTTATACTCGCAACATCATTTGCTACAGATACTTTCTTTTTAGATAGAACAATAGGTCTAGGCTTAGTGAAAGCAACGGAGCTTAGTCCACGTATAGTATTTACAAAACAAGGACCTGTTCAAGGCTTCCTTGGTCCTGGTAATGTAGGCACACATTACCAGCCTCAAACTGATGGTTCTTACGCATTTCGTCATTACGGTGGGAGACCAGTTGTAGAAGTAAGCCAAATAATAACCGGAAATCTAAGCTTAAACAGCAATGCTGGTAACAATGTAATTGTAAACACGTGTCATTGTTATGCGGCAGATTTTCAAAGGCATTCCATACGCAAGTCCACCTGTGGGCAACCTTCGTTACGAGAGTCCAACTCCTCCTCCGTTACGCTCCCGAACCCAAGTATATTCTGCCAATGTGTCAAAACATGCTTGTCCTGTGACCTATGCACAGGTCATGAATCGTACAAGTTCGCCAGGAGACCCTATTCGAGCTTTAAAGAAAATTATTGACCTGGATGTAGATGACTGTCTTTACTTGGATATTTATGCTCCATTAACTAGTAAGAAGCGTTGTGGTTGGATATTCGTTTCTTTAATTTTTACATGTTTTTATGCATTTCACCACGTAAGGTTCATGGGACATCTAAAAATCCTATTTTAGCTCTTTATGACAATCATGCAGGCAATAAAAGTCGTGGCACTGGCTTACCTGTTCTTGTTTACGCAAACTCACAAATGGATGATCCTGATGATCCATTTGACGGGAGCAGTATGGCAGCAATTGGGAAAGTAATTGTCATTTCCTTCCACTACCGCGTTGGAGTTCTTGGTTTTGTTCGACCTGGCTTCAGCGATGCCATCAGGAGTAACTTCGGCCTATGGGATCAGTTAGCAGCTCTTCAATGGATTAAAGTAGGAAGAAAAATAAGCATACCTATGTGTTCTTTTTGTGGCTTCTGTAAAGTGATGAAAATATCATCACATATAAGCTTTTTACGAGCAACGTTATTTGTTTTCAGTAGGGCTTTAAATGTTTGCTTTATCAGCAGCTTAATGTGGAAAGCTTACGCAAAATAGACATAAACGGCTTACATTAGGGAATCAAGGTGTTTCGAAAGCAAACACTTTTCTCAGTTTTACTACCACACTTCCGCTAACTTTCAAAGGATTTTGAATACATGCTGATAAGTGAAAGGCATGTTTCTATCCTAGCAAGTTTTTTAGTTTTGCATTTCTTATAGGAAAATGTAGAAGAATTTGGAGGAGATCCGAACAATACATGTCTGATGGGATATGACCTTGATGCTACTCTAACCGGTCTCATTTCACTCTCGCCTGTTTCACAAGCTTACAATGGTGAGATCATTGATTTGTTTACCGAAATTGTATCTTTTCAAGAAATTCAAAACTAACGTAAACGTTGATGCAGTGTTGTACTTAATTAAGGTTAACTAATTAGTAATACTAAATTCCAGGCCTTTTTCATCGCCTTATATTACTGAACGGGTCACCGTTTTCACCGCTTAGCATAAATCATCAGCCTCAGAAAACAACGGTAACAAATCAGTAATATAATATAATACTAATGGAGATTTTTGTACCGCATTCTATAAGAACGTAAATTTTATTTTGCAATCATGCAAAACTCATTCTTTAGTTTCACTTGGCTCGGAGCCTGAGATGTCCACTAGATGAAAGATTGGGTGACCTCGCCAACTGTTTCCGTCGTAGTCCCACTCCTCAACTTTTTGCATCTGCAGAAAGCATTGGCGCACCCCTACTCACATATCCATTTGTTCCGATCGTTGACAGCACACTTGTCCCTACAGATGTGAGTAAAGAAGATCAGCGATATAGCCAGCAAGTTTTGGATATGTTATCCAAATATGACCTCTTGTGTGGATTAAAAGAAGGGCCTGTGTTACCCAAAACTGGAAGACCAATTCTGAGAGACATTGATTTGGGAAGCTTTGTTACGGCAGCTATCAAGCTAACTCTTAAATTGGAGAGTGACACGGAGCCGACAGATCAATTAAAGAGGGTAATTAGTGTATTTGTAGTGGTATAGTTGGACATTGGTAACAAGTATAACATTATTCTGCCGGTTTAGGAAGTAATGAAAGCAATCACTGACGTGTATGGACTCACACCTCCAATGCAACGCGTTGTCTCAGATTTTCTTGTAGTCTACCCTATGATTGATATGTTAAAGACTCATTCTACTACAGGCAGAAATACATTTTTCTATGTTTTCAAGGAATTTGATCCATTACGGCTGAACAAAGTACGTTTCATTTAAATAGAACTCCTAAAACTTATTTCAATTGAAAGCAATTCCCCGTGTTACTGAATTTTTCTTTTGTCCGCAGCACAATGAAATCTCGTACATATTCAGCAGTAAAGTTTTCTACTGGAAATTTCATAGTGTTGTCCCTGACTATCGGCATCTCATCAACGACCATCCTAGAACTGAAGAATTGAAACCAGGATATGGAATCGGCTCTCCAAGGCCTGACCTCTACCCTTTTGTATTTTTGATAAGTTTGCTAGCAAACTTTATTAGAAGCGGGTATCTGTTCATTTGCGTATGCACAAGATTACGAATTGTTGAACATTCTTTAATTGATAAATAATAATGATTACAGAGATCCTAACGTGGCTGATCCAAATGAAAGGTTCTCAAGTCCAGTCAAACCTTGGCCAAAATATGACAAGAACTTGGGGAGATACTTGCAGATTGGTAAGAATGTAATTTAAAACTTGAATGTACTTGTCATTGTATCCATCATTACGAAAACAAAACCATTTAAATTGTTTACTTTATAACAGGCAAAGAAGTAGAATTTCCTCCTGCATACCGCAAAGAGTCGACAAACTTCTGGGGCCACGTCTTCCCAGAGATTCTAAGAACATTTGCAAATCACTCATCTGCATCTGATAACATCATTTTTGACCACTTTCCACCTTACT
>JAHZNG010002439.1:0-15208 GCA_027744375.1 Orchesellides sinensis
CAAATGTTGCACTGGACTTCGATTGCAAAGAGAGGAGGAATGTCGGGTACTTTATCAATGCAGTATGAACAAGGCTATATTGCATGTGGAGCTAGACAGCAACCTGCTGAAGAACGGTGTATGCTTCCAAGTGAGAGATGCGCAATTTGTGCCATAAGACCTTCAACTTTAGTCATAAAATATAATCATGAAAAAACTCATCATTTAGTTCAATGCATTGATCCACACACACACACCGTGTGCATCTTTTTTCTCGCAGCGGTAGTGGCGACGATGAAACTCTTGCAGAAATAAATTTACAGATGCACTCCGGTTAATCAGCTACCTTCCCCTTTTTTATAATTAAGCCTACGCTGTGGAAACTTGTTAAAAGGTATGCGACTTATTAGTCGTGATGAAGTTTGAGACTATATAGACGCCCATGTATATGAGTTTTTGTACGAATCGGTCATATACATGCAAGTAGGTACACAATCTGGTGATGATTATGATGAACTCGAAGTATATGTACGACTACCTGCAAGCTGACGCTGACTAACCCACGAAAGAATTTTTATTGGGGTAACAATGTTTTATTGTTGTTTTTTTGTCTCGTCAGCAGCAGTAGTACTAGAAGCTGTTTTAGCAGATGTATAGTAAAATGGGTGCTCTAAATCTACGCTTGGTATTTACGAGTACAATCCAGTGGTTACATCATACCAGCAACCGTCAAAGGAATTATGTATGTACACACAACTCAGAACAGTAGTAAAACACCAAAATAGTAAATTGCCATGCAGAGTTCTATTCGTGTCCATTGCCCTTCCGTAGCCTTATATTATATTTTGAACCATAGTGTTTTACTTGGTATGCAAATAAACACTAAACTTGTATGCGATGCAAACGAACCATAAGGTGGCTTTTGGCCTTATTTCGTCTTTCTATGTATTTCCCAACTGTATGACGAAGCTTGAAACGTCTTTAAAGAGACGTAAATGAATTTTTAAATAAAACTGACCACTTAAAATTCAGTTGGCGAATAAAAGCGTTGACATTATAATCCATGTGAGCAAACCAAATTTTTGACATAAGATTGATGCGTCTATTTTAAGATGCATGCATGGTTTAAGTGGATTGAAGAGATGTATCCGAACTCCAAACTATGCATAATTTTAAGTAAGCATATTAAGATTTACATATGAATACAAACAAGGAATCTTTAATACAGAACGCCGATAAAGACGTCTTCAATTGCTTTTATGTATGCGCATCTTATCTTGTAGAAGTAAGCAAACTATTCGGATTAATCCAGTCATAATTGGTTTTGTGTTTACTTTATTTTGCATAACCTGTAAGAACCAGCAAGAGTTGAAAATGTTGCTGTTTTTAAAGGGTTATTCAAATGAAGAGTTTTACTTTAGTACATAGTAAGCAACTCAAGGACTTGTTTCAAATTCCTTTCCTATACAGAATTTCCTCCTCTTTCGTAGTATGAAATAAACAGAACAAAGTAGATTTTGATTTTCAACTTCAAAAGTGAACGCTTATTTTTCTGATAGGGCGGATTAAAGTTTACAAAATACGCATCTCATCATCAACCCATTAGCACAGTCGCTCTCACACATGAAGCGTCACTGTTCTAGTGTTTTAAGCCTGGTGACCTCGTCACGTTTAATAACGTGGCCTATGCCTCCGGCTAACATGTGTATTACCTATAAAATTGCTGAAATTGTGTACATTTTTTATGTTCATATATATGACATGTGGCATGGCCTGGTTGACTAAAGTCGTACAATCTACCATGAAGGGAACATAAATTAATTCCAAGCTCAGAATCTACGCAGCTAGCAGGATGTTTAAATCATCACTATTTTCACAGACGAACACTATTCGAATGAACAAGATTTATACATATATTATCACTATCATCTTTATTTCACATGCCTTTGCCTTAGTGGCTTATGTTTTCCTTAAAATTTTTTGGATTTACAAAAGGCAAGTCAACTGTATATCATGCCATATTATAAATTTCGTCCTGTTCGCACATTTTTTCAGTAATGACCACATGAGACTGATAAAGTTACGATTTTTGTTAGAAATACGGTGGGTGAGTAGAGTCAAATTACAGGGTAGTATCATAGCGCGGTATCATGTTAAATCATAATTAGAAAGAATAGTTTGAACAATACCTCTATGGATATGAATTGCTCAAATGTAACAAAACCGTATTTGATTACAACTGGGACAAGTATCAATCAAGGTCGCTTGAATGTTGGTAAACATACAAAGTGTGAATTGTTTGGATAATAAACTGCAATAGTTTCTACCCATTCTGCATCTTTAAAATCAAGTCGCAGTAAATTATGCTTCGTGATACGCCACACCACGCGCCAATAATTTCTTATCGACATTTTTTAGCATTCCATGAAGTTCCAGAACTAGTAAGATGATATGAAAGAGCCTTATACTGAGAACCTTGTGATTTTTGGAGTAAATAGTATACACGTGGTCCGAAGATTTTTAGTCACATCTAATATTAGGGTTGACTTTGTAACCTGATACATGGTTACACGATTCCGTGTCCAATTCTCACTTCCAATTTTACCTTGAAAATTTATCTAGCCAAACTGGTCACGGTCACGCCAGTGATCAATATCCCAATAGATAACTACTTCAGTTTGAATAGATTACATGCCATCCTGTCGATAAGGAACTCCGAACGCATGAGAAATTTTCAATTTGTCTGTCTCCTGTCCTAGAGTCCTACAATCTATTGTAAATTAAGAAGAAATGTATACTGCGGTACAGACAGCAAACATTACTACAGACAATGAAAACTCAAAAATCTCAAAGAACTCTACTGCTTTTTGTGGTTACCTAATTCTCTTCCTGCTTTGTTGACCTAAACAAAGCAATCCCCCAATAAAAATATAAACCCCTTGGTAAATATTATAAAGTAGGTCACTACGTTGTTTGAAAGTGTATCATATTCCAAAGTACATAAATGCGTAGTAAACAGGCGCTTAAAATTCATTGCCAACAGCTTTCTTTCCTTTTTACAAAAAAATCCATTAAAATGAGGATTCACCCTACAAGCTTCAAAGAGAAATGATGATAATTTCTATTATCAAGCAAGCATCCTTTAGGGAAATCTTTGAACATGTATGACAAGAAATTTTCTCATCTCAAACTGAAACCTAGCATTATTATGCCTAAATGCATGACATTGACCATATATAATTATGATAACCAAGCCCTGTTTTGCAAACAAAAATAGAAATTTTAATTCAAGGAACAAAACACCCTGTTTAATACAACAGGGCATATGGTTAATGAATTTTTTTATATACTCGAAATTTTTCATTGTCGTACAGCGCAGTGGTTATTAAATGGTATGTTTTGTGGTTTTCACATGTCTATGTCTGGTATTCTTGCACCTGGGAAAATTCCTCAAGGTAGCAAACTGACTTGAAATCTGCAAGTTCAATGTTGGGTTTTTTTCGATGACACCTTACTTTTTGCTACTTTGTTTTATATGCAGTTTTAGTACTTTGTTTATCATGACATTTTACTTAGGGCATGACTAGGAGATATAAAGCTGTTCGTAATTATTGCTTTATATCTAGATAATTCGGTATATTACCTCGTAGTAATATCATCAAAAAGGTTGGATATTATGGTACGCACGGGTGACAACAAGCTTAAAAAATTACTCAAAAAGCTAACTCATTTGATTAAGAGACATTACCGTTAATGTGCCAGTAGCCGTCAGAGCCATATCCAGTCCGGATTGCAAAGTACCTCACAATAACAGGCTCGGGATTTGGAATTTCCATGAAAGGGTCAGCTTCTCCTTCACGGCCAACCTGCACGAAACCAAAGGCGAATTTTCAGGAATGCAACATAACTTTTCTTCCCAGCAGCTATAAAACGGTTTCAATTACCTGCACAGCTCCGTAATTCCATTTAAGCCAAAACTTCCTATACTCACCACCTGCGAGACAACCTTCGGTTTCAGCCTCTGCTTTATCTGGCTTTTCTTTGTTAAACCTAATAGCACATTTAGAGTTTTCCCATCCACCCAAGAAAACTTCATACATTGGAGGAGCATCGGCTTCACCATTAGTTAAAGCAAGGTGTGCGTTGTGCTTGGCCCGAACTTCGAAGTTTAGGGATCCGTTGAAAACTGGGAGGAATGTGTATTCCATACTGTCTTCAGTGTTCAGCTCTTTTCCATCTGTTACGCAATTCATTAAAGCGATCAGTTTTCATGAGCTTTTATTCATATAGAATTTCACATACATATTCATACTGGTTTGTTTTATATTGACTGGTCATTTTATTAACTTCCGCGATCTTTTACCGTGTTATAAAGTTTATATTTCTTTACGTTTAACCAAATCATTCAAACATTCATGGAAGTTTAGTATATGGGTTACACAATCTAATTTAGTTACACCGTTCGACTATGGTTTATCGTTCGGGAACATGATGGCTTATCGTTTCAATTGAAATTCATGAATTTCCATTAAAATAATTGCATTTAAGCTTGGGAGGTAGATGCACTTAACGTTTGTGCGTTATTCAGAAGTCTATCTCATCGTTTATGATGACATTATCTGTCAATCTGAATTACCATAAAATGAGTCTTTCTTTTAGTAAATATGGCATTAATTCAGCTATGGCCTTTGACCTAGTTTGACAAGGACGGGTTTAAAATAATCTACAACTGGCTCTATGTGAATTCGAACAGATTATCGCAGGCATGCAATTAAATTTTAAATGTTACTGACAAGTAGCACACCTTTTAAATAGCTGTTCTCAGAATTCAAAATACTGCATGTTTCAGGTTTTATAATTTTATGTACAACTTTAATGGAATGAACAGATACGCAGGAAGAGGATCGAGGTTTGTTTAAGAATTTGAAAGGGAAATAGGAAGCAGACACTTCTTGAGAGGATTAGATTTTCGACAATATTATACGATGAGAACCAGGTCCTTGAAGCAATGGGATAACGAAAGGAGCTCTGTTGTTTTTCATAACTGTTTTGAAGTACTTGTATTTAAAACTCTGTTATTATTCTCATATCTCATTTCTAATAAATCCAATACACAAACAGGATGATCTTAAACGTGGCTCCTTGGCCATACCTAGATTTTCAATTAATTACTTGACTCGTAGTCTTGTAGAAAATAAAATAAATTTGAAAAACTAAAATCGCCCTAGCCGAGTTTGTTGACTATAGATTGAATAAATGGGGTGTGAGAAAAGGTTGAAAATAACGGCTTTCGAATCTACTGTTTTTTATGAAGTATGCATTCCATTCTAGGGCCACACACAATGATGTAGAAAAAAATTGGAGAAGAAAAAGTGAATGGGCACTAAGTTAAAGACCATATTTGATTTTTGTACCCGTTCCGAAAGGATAGCTTGTACTTATCGCTATGCATACTGCATTTTCGCTCGTCTAGGGCAAAAATAGAAATAAATCTACATGGAGAGTTCTTAAGTTTGTCAGCACTTTGTCTGGGTTCTAGGTTCAATCAACAAAACAAACAACTAAAAACTCTCTACATATTATCGTATTGCATAAGTGTATCTCTCTCTCAAATCTATAGAACTTTCCATCTTTATTTATTCTCAGAGTGTGCGGCATGTTTGATCGCATATCTCGAAGGATGAGATTGCAGCCTTCTATCTCTAAACCTTTACAAAAGTGCAATAAAATTTTTTGCCTGCATGCATGCATATCTGGTCTAGGTTATTTATTATGATTTGCATTTCATAAAAATAACATTTCTGCTAACTGCATAATCGCCCTCTTCATGTATAAAAGATGCAGTGCAGATGCGCTTTATAAATCATAATAAACAAAAATTTATGATGCTGATTATATTGACCCAGACTGAAACTACAACTGTGCACTTACTAAATTCGATTTTATGTAAATCAGGACAAGCCTTTAAAACCAATTTAGATTTAAAATGCTGTCATAAAGAACTGCAGTATTGGAGAGTGCTATTTAATGAACTGTGTTCTTTTGAATGGGACATTGGGTGGAGATTAAATAAAAATATACTCCTAAAGAACTACACATAGTATTGTAGTCAATAAGCTATCTTCGGAAAGCAAGTAAATTCAACGTAAACAAACCCAAATTAAATGAGCAAACCAAAAACAATTTATAAAAAGTTGGTCCCAAAACTACATGAAGCTTACCAATTGTGGTACTTTTACATATTATGTCTATACACAGTCAATGTATATATGAATGAATCTTTCCTGTTGGTAATTGATTTTATGCATTCCACCCTACGCCGCATCCATCAACCGTCATTATCATTTATTTCCCTTTCAATGAGATTCTTGCCAGAGGAGGAAGAACTGACATTCAGACCATTTATTTTTATTATAATGCTAAATGCTCAAGTGGCTTAATGACTTCTGTTTGCTTAAGGACTGTGGAAGAGATTGTTACTTCCATTAGTTTCCATTCCATCAGGGACAATTATACTTGTAAAAAAATCTGTTTGGTTAGTGTCTCTTAATCCTATTTTGACAAGGGAAGGGCAGGAAAAAACTTAACACGATGAATCTAAATGCTGAAAGCAAATAACCTACTTATATTCCAGGCTCCAGTGGCTCCATACGCTGTCCTCACACCCAAGAAGTTAATTTGGAATGGCTCCTCATTTTTCCAGAATAGGAATGGCTCTGATGCTCCTGCCATGAAAACACTGACCTCCCCTTCAGCGTTCCAAGTTAGCACAAAGTTTTTATAATCATCAGCAGAGCAAATAAAAGGAGTTGTTGCTTCAGCCTTATCCGGTTTCTCTCGATTAAGGCGGATGGCCGACTTGCCATTTTCCCAACCGCCAATAAAGACCTCAATCACGGGACTGGCTTCAGACGAAGCTTCCGGAGCGAGGCAGATGTGGACATTGTGTGGAGCTTTTACGGCCAAGTCAACCGTAAATTTCTTGATGGGAAAGAATGTGTATTCCAGTTTATCTTCGGTGTATACGGCTCCTGTTAAAAAGCATTTTGAAAGGGATATTATTTAAAGTGCCAAAAATTAACATAAAAAACCAAGTCACAGTTGACTATAATATGAAGTTTTAGTACTCTATTATTCCACATCTGTTACCCTTTGTGTTTGTTTGCAAAGGTAAATTGAAAAATTTGATTGCAAAAGGGTGATGATAAAAAATACCCAATGAAAGGAGTATGACGTTTATTTCCGGTGTATCTTAATATAAATCTAGAAAAGCAAGTCAGCATAAATGAAATTAGTGTATTATATATAAGAATACTAGTTTTATTTATGCATACAATACAATGCAAAATTCCATTCCATATAAACAATTTTCCCATTTGAACAGTAGCAATTCCTCCTTAACTGTTCTATATACTTTCATTTACTTTCTGTACACCGAATACCAAAGCATTTACATATATTTCGCAGACGTCATTATGCAAATACCTATATAGGTTAGCAGAATTATTCCATCCCACTACTTGGTGGTTAGCTCACGTAATCGTTTGCAGATGGTGATGGAAAGTGAAACGGGTCATTTATGAAAATAGGAGGGAACAGGCATATCAGTAAATCTCCAGTTTGAGTAGTTTTCTAAGAAGGTTTGATGGGTGCTGTTTGTTGCATTGCTCTATAGATATGCATATTCGACAGAAGGCTACGAAAGAGGGTCCAGGAGTAAAATGCCAGACTCCAGATAAAATCATGATGATGTTGGTGTGTGCGAGAAAGTAACCGTGTTGTGAATGACAATGTCCATTACCATGATGTGCATGAATTGACAAGAAAATAGGAGGGTCTGCTGAACGGTGAGGGGGGCTTGAAAGGAAATGAAATATTATATTGCCTGGAATCAAGCAGGATGGCTGGTTTGAAGAGATAAGATGGTCTTTCTAGAGTCATATATGGTAATATGAAAAATATACCTAGTTGTGCATTGCTAATAAGCCCTTTTCTACTATTTACTCATATATGTACACACTTAAAGTATAAGTAATATGCTGCATACCATTTACCATATATTCTACACGAAGCGAACGTCTTCTTGTGCACGTCAGCACATCTCATCTACCATCGTAGGAAGAAGAATGTAATAATGTCAGAATAAATTTGATTCAATATGTATTAATCTACTTCACAAAATCTCTGGCTATGTCATAAAGCTACGAGATTTGCTATCATCATTTAGAAAATTCAATCTCTATATAATGCGATATCTACTTTCCACAAATCTGGAATACTAAACTATTCTAGAAAAGGATAAAGTGGTTTCAACAGGTCAGCACCAGAGGAGATTGAGTCGAATATTGCATGAATGTATTGTCCTTAGCTGATCTCAATATTCAGCATGCCTACATCCTCCTGAGAAACATACACATATAAGAATGAAGACTTGTCAATCGTAGTATGCGTAAATGCAGATATAATTTGACGTTACTGTAGTCGATGGAAAGTTAATAAATTTTAGCAAGATTATATTTTGTAAATTGTGTGCATCTGGGTTTTTTCCGGTTACAATTTATGAGATTAATGTTTAGACTGGATGGATGCTTTGCTCATTACAAGAACAATTAATTACTTACAGTAGCATATATGTAGCTGTATTAATCTCCTTTAATAAACGCTTTCAACAAGTCGACGTATGTGGATTTATAGATTTGAATATGGTTAGCAAATACATGTAGGTAAGTTTTTGTTACATTGCTATGCAAATTGTTAGGTTGCATCCGGCAAAATTAAAGGTAAAAATGTAGTTTGGCTAATAAAGCAGATACAACTAGTTCAGTCTAAAGGTATTTAGAGCTTTAGGCTTAGATTGCACACAACATCATCATCAACATCATTGAAATATTTTTTAACAGCCTTGCATTGTCAAAACCAGTACACAATTGTGTGTGAATAATATTAGGTTTACAGGTCAGGAGCAGTGAATGCATGTATATTAATAGTAAATTAAGGAAGTACAATTTCACTTCATGTGAAATGAATGACTCATCATCATTCATTCCTGACTCAAAGTCTTGCTTATAGTAGTGTACTAATTTCGTTATTTTCTAATTTAGGCTATGACTAATCCCATACAAAAAAACATGCAGCTTATTGATTAATCTTTAATTCTAATTTAGGTTATAATAAAAGCGATGGAATAGTAAATAAATGTGTTTGTGTGGCATATGTTTGTAGTTTTTTCTGATTAATTTTTAAAACTCTTCTTGAAAAACTACCCATTTATGAACTAAAACCTGAAAAACTTTGTTTCCAGAAATATGCTATTAGAAAACATAAAAAAAATCAAGATAAAAAAGTCGGTGGCTCGACAAAAATCTTAAGATGTTCTCAACTTAGTTTACATACATACATGACTTTTCCGCAGGCATATTGATATTACTGATATTAAAATCATTAATTAGATTAAACGGACATCAGATTCCAATTCAATACAAAATTACTGGGAGGAAGGTAATTTGAGGATGTAAAATATCTAGTATGATACATTCTCGTAGTTATTCTAGGTATCTCTTATAAGAAGCATTAAAGAACAATTTTCTGAATAGATTTAGTCATGCAATGTGAAAATCCAACTTGATATGCCTTAGTAAACCATTATAAAAATTCAACATTCCAAAAACAGGAACTTAGCGCTCAATGCTAGATGCTGATTGTAGTAATAAATTAAGTTCAACATAACATTGCAACCCAGCAAGCTACTGGAAATAAATTTAAAAGCAAACTGAGCAACTTTGGAAGTATAAGTAGTAGGAGTAAATTATGGTGATGCATGTTCACAGTCCACATCATCCAACATCTTTCTTCTACTACGACGGTATGTTTATCCTATCAAACACACGTTAACGCATTCGTCCATTACACCGATGTCTTAGAAAAATGCCCTCTACATATTGCATTTCCTGTTCTTTGTATTTTGTACAGTCGGTTGTATCAATTGCCACTGATCTGGTTCATTTGTGTATGCAATTTTTTCGTTAGAGTATCCACGTATTTCAATTGCTTCCAACGTGATGCGATGTACTGACTGCTTATCATGACAATATATGGCATGTAACAGCCATAATCACTGCATATTAAAAACTTTGCACAAAGTGAATCATACTAACATGCTCAGCTATTCTTTAAAAGTTTGTTGACAGACGTTCGCAAATAAAATGTGTACAAAACTCGCTATTAACTCTTGCTAGAGATATCGGCTAATGTAAAATACTTTTGTTTTAGAAAGTTACTTTGAAAAGATTCCCAGCAATTGTTGGTTGGGTAGCTCTGAGGAATTATAAAATTATATATTAAAGTAAGACCGTAGGGAGTGTGTATGTGTAAAAGATTTTGTACATTAAGAGCATTTGATGAACTAGATTAATCCGGCATATTTTCAGCCTCCTGTTTTTGCAAAATACCATTTTAAATCATGCGGAAAGTACAAACGCTACTTTTTATGAAGAAGTTTAAAATACCCTTGTTCGATTGTATTTTAAGTAGAATTTGTACTTTGACAAAAACACAGGTATATTAACATAAAAATAATTGATACTACATCTATTATGTAAAACCGGTTGAAAAACTGACAAAATTTCAGGTTTTGGAGTATAAATAAGGGACGATAGACATTTTATTCTTGGACACCTAGAAATGCAGTCGCAGAAATAAAGTGCCTATTTCACAGAAAAGTTGTGTATCTCAAACCAACAAAATTCTTCCCCAAATTGTCAAAAGTCTAGAGTCAAGACTATGAACAAAGTTAGCACTGTAGCCTATTGAAATTCCAGAATAACACAAAACTCAAAAGGCTTTCCCTAATTCTTGGTGCAAAAAGTCTGAAAAGTATTTCACCACGAAGTTCAGCAATGAACATAGCTTTTGTGTTAAATGAAGCTTCTCTCTTATATACACTGTTATTATGAGATAAAACTTAAATGATACTTAAAAACACTTGGTTAAATTGTGTGTCAACTTACCCGTCATGATGATTGTAACTTGTTATAAACGCTTTCCTTCCAAGGAGAAACCAAACAAAAGGAGCAATTCCTATGATAAAAAATTTATATTATAAAACGCTTATATTCACAGACTTTTCCTTTTGTATTTTCTCGTTTTCGCAAAAGACTTTTTCTAGTAGACAATTTTATTTTCTCGCGTTTTCACTACCAACTACACAAACGGGAAGGCACACAGATTCACAAAGAAATTCAGGAAATTGCAATGAATTTTATTTATCGTTTCTTTTTTATCAGTTTCAAGCTGAGAGAATAATAAAATGGTCAAATAATCTAATGAGAAAATTGTAGCTTGTAAATTATAAAATGTGATGATGTATTATCTAGTATGAGCTATGGAACTTTACGTTACAATGGTTCTTTTGACTCTGCCAGCCGGCATTAAGAGATGAACTCACTTGCTGCTCTTTTAATGTGGCACTTCTTGCTATCCTATTCTCTTTTAAAATTTTAAGAACTTTACAGTGCACGAAAGGACTAATGTATGTAGATTTTCAATTCTAAATGTTTGGGATTTTGCCAACAAGATTTGTATGTCTACATTTACAACACTTCTGTACTTACGTTTACACAAAAAAATCTAAATATTTTTCTATCTATGTTAAGAGCTACGCTTTAAACTTATGGTATCCGGATGGATTTTGAAAATACGGGATACACATACATGCAAATCCATTCAAAACTGCATAATAATAATTTCGAACGCAAAATAGAGCTTTGCTTACCTAACAAATGACGACAAATTTTAAAGCGATGCAATATGTATTGGCTGAACTTGCTAACTCAAAGTGTCTGAGCGTTCCAGAGAACAAGATGACAATGTCGTTTTAAAATAACTGAACGATGATGACAGCAGTTTAAGTCCAAATACAAACTTTTGAATCTAAACGGAAGGATGAGTTGCAATGTGTATGTTAGTCACAAGCCAAATAAAATGAAAACAACTTTAGTCAGTTTTAAAGCAAAACGAAATGATTTTTTAACTTCAACCTACGCCTAAGACCAGTTTGTGTTTGTATGGTTATGTTGCATAGAGCATCATTATATATAAACACAAACAAAACTGAATTGATGAGCACACCGCACCGGTCAGACCACATTGATTCTTATAAAGATGCTGATATAGCGAGCATACATATTATATTGTACATAATATAGAATATACTGTAATTTGTAATACACCTTCAGGCTTAACTTGACATTGACTCTTATGTTGAATGTGATATATCCTACTAGCCATCCGTGTAAACTGTATTTTCTTAACTAAAGCCTTGTTTTTATTTTTCCTTATCTGAAGCGTCATCGGTGCCACGTATGAAATATACCTATAAGAAAATTAGAAACGCGAAGGTAGGTAGTAGTAGGAGTATTAACCACGGCTCATTATGTACCACGACATTGCTTTAGACGCATGATTGCTAATCTGCATAAGAAACTGCAATTTGTATGAACTCCTTCTCATCACATTACTATTCATATCATTGCCCTTTATCCTTTATGATTTTTTCATTATCATATCATACACCTCGGAGGGTGGCATATATTGCTCGAGTGTATCTCTGAATATATCTAATCGAAACCGACAGAAAGAAATAAGGTCTGGTACAGTGATGTTATTGCTTTTTTCACGAATATGAACCTAATATCTTGAATTTAGTTAAGCTATCAGATAAATGAGTCCTACTTAAGGCCAACTTATACATATCATATAGTTCCACACCTGATTTTTTACGTTTTCGTTAAACACAACTTGGTTCAACATAACCTCGATGAAGTTGTGAAATGTTTAGAATGTTGTTTTATGAAATGTTTAGAATGTAGTTTTAACCTGCGGGGGACTTAATTCGCAGTTATTAATGATGCTAATGAATGATGAGTCAATGTTAAGACGAACATTTTTATTTACATTTATTGTAAATCCGCATTGTTTTTCTACAATGAGGAGTGTGCAAAATAAAAATCCCGAGGACTGGTTTACCCTCATAATATTATGATAATACTGGTTTAGTATGCTGTTGTAGGTGTATATGGTATGTAGGATGTATTTTGTAAGTTATGGTTTCATTCATCTGGCGCAGTTTATCCTTGTAAGCGTGTATGAGAAGATGCTTCAGATGTTTGGCATGATCTAATAAAAATACCATAAGCCGTTCTACAAGTCTAGCATGCTTCTTTTATTTATTCTAATCTGCAAACGGGAAAGAACAACGCACTCATTCTAGGGATGAGTCATCATTCATCATGTAATTATAACTTGCTTAATAAAAAATTGAACTGCAAATCCTTTTTTACGCTATAGCAAAACATTTCAATTCAAGAGAATGATCGAGATTTGCGGCTTAAATAGGATCCATACTAAATACTAAAGAAAAACCTTTTAGCTACGTATTAACCAGCGACCAGCGAATCCCAACATAAAACGTCAATCACAATATAAGAATTTGGAAATAACTTTGTCACATGGCTTCTTTTGTAAGTCACCACCACCAGGTATGTATGAGTCACAGGTATTTGCAAAAAATGACTCAAAAACTGGAATTGCTTCTGATCTACTTTAACAGGTTATGTCATTAAAAACAGTCATCCATATAAAGTAAAGAAACTTTAAATTGAATAAGCTAAAATCTTATTTTGCTTTAAGAAGCTTATATGTCTGAAGCGTGAGTAATTTATTTGTAAAAATTTTACATCCAGCCAGTCAGCAGAGACAAAGAACAGTGGAACATGCGGAATATGTTTCTTCCGTTTCAAAGCATGTATTGTGAATATTCCCGTTGAGTAGAATGTATCTCTGAGTAGAAGTTTTACGCGAACTAAGGAAAAAACTCTAACTCAGTATAAACCTTGCTTAGAAAATACACCTCCAGCGTTGCATTCAATCCAGGAGTGGCATACATAAACTCATCTTAGATTTTGAATTCTATTGTAACTACAATCTTAAACGGATTATTCATTTCATGAGTCATAGTCAACCTATTTTACAGAGTATCTGAAAATTGCGACCATGAAAATTCCTCCAAAACTGAAAACACACCCCCAAGTTAAGTAAGGGCAATGATCTTTTTGCTTGTCTCGTATTGTATGTGACACGGCTTAGTGTTATTAACCATATAGCTTTCGCTTCGGTATATCTTTACTACGCTGCTATGTAGTTGTAAGAATACTTTATATTATATTTTGCATTGTAAATCTCAGGTATGCTGCGTAGCATAAACCAAGAAGCGTAAAAGCGTCTTTGAGATACCTTTATTGCAAACTGAGTCTAAAACCCAATCCTGAGTGGTTCATAAAACTTTAAGCATTTTGCAATTTTGGAATGCATGCATGGATGAACAAAAAGAAGTTACCCTGCGAGAACATAAATTCGACTTCAGTAGGGACAAGGAAGTTGCTTGAGATGTAACATAAATAAAACACCGAGCGAATGAGTTTACCAACATGAAAGCGTTTATGAGTTAAACGTAAATGAAAGAAATTTAACGATGGGATACTTACAACTATGCATTACGCTTTGTTTAATATTAAATACACAGGATGCATACACTACTTGAATACTCAAAGATCTAATATTATGTAATTTGCATTTAATACATAGACGTGGAAGAGTAAAACGAGGTTGGAACCTTAAACGCCTACAATTTTAATTAAAATTATGTAATGGAAACAAGTGTCATTAAGTTTCTATCAGTCTGTCCACCCGTCATTTCTCAAACACCTATTTAGTATCAGTATTAAAACGTTTGCACAGGTAGCAACGTTTATTATACAGCCGCCTCCTCTAATTTTTCTAAACCTCCACCTGCATCTGATTTCGTATGTAAAGTTGATTATTGTTGCACAAAAAATGCAGATTACATTCGTAATGGATCATACCACTTCTGCATTCCTTTACGATAAGGAATCAAAAGTGAAAGGTTTCCTTTCTCTTGCAGCAAATAATAAAGTAATACATTAACAGAGGAGTTGGAGTCGATGCACTTGACATGGTGCATTTGTATTATGTAAGGTGTAATGATTTTACCACGCATACCACGTTAAAAAGCTGATGAATGGAACGCTGGGTCAAAGACATCAAAGCATGTACATACTTAGAGACGAACAATGCTGATATCATAATCATTCATGTGAACACCGGCTTCAGGTGTCGAGTATGAACTTTACCTATGGCGCCCCAATGTATATTG
>JAHZNG010002440.1:0-10825 GCA_027744375.1 Orchesellides sinensis
GTACAAGCACCTCTGAGTAGCAGCTGAATGGGAAAAATAATCGCTTAAACCCATTTTTAGCTACTTTTCTGTAGCTAAAAGTCATTTGGCAAATAATCGTGTTTTTTAAATTCCGCGCCAAAACATATAATCGGTTTTCAAGCTTATAAGCGGTTTTTTAGCTAAAAATCGGTTACTGTGAGCAAGCCTATTAGATTTGGTGTGAAAACCTTCTTATTTTTATATGAGATTATTAGCCTTGTGTACGTTCTGCCATGATTCATTCATCATGGTAGATGAGCTTGAATTCAGATACCTACTTGCAAATGTAAGAAATGCATGTGAACAAGTGAATGTGTATTTTTATTAGATTAATGCTTTAAAAGCTATGTTAAGATGTACATACAGACGTAAGATGAATACTTTTATAATGTAGGAATGTCTATTTGACTGTTATAGTTAGCTACTGTATAAACTACCCTAGACTCTGTTAAAGGATTTAATCCATCTTATCATTCATTGTTATGTTATACTATGATTCATGAAGGCATGTGTAAGATTCTTACAACTCCTTCACTATTGTTGACACAATGCCTTAGTTTAGTTTCGTTTAGTTCCCATCAAGACGTCAGCATGTAAAGATGGTTTGAAAGAAGGTGAACGCAACGGAGCTTGAAAATTCTCAGTTGTCTCTTTAGTAAAGGAGTCTTCAGCAAAAAAAGACTGTGGGTTTAAATGTAGTGAACCTGTGTGTTGAGGAAGCAACAAAGGAATGCATAAACAACAAGAAGACGCGTAAGGGTGCAAAAAAGAGTTTTCATACCGTGTTTTCTTTATGACGGGAATTTTTAGCTGCAAGTGAGTGATTGAGCGGCGGAAGTCGTTACTGACTTTTTTATTCCGAAGTGCAAAACTAGTCCTGAAAAGTGTGTTTGTGTCAGTGAAATAGAAATAGAAAAGGGAAATAAAAACCTAGAATGTTAACAATTTGTAGAGCAACAATTGTGTTACGGGTTGCGGCTCACATTTGAAAAATGAAATGAAAATCGGCAAATGGAATTTTTTTAAAGTTTCATCGGATACTGCAATAGTCTTAGTATTTTTGTGTGTTGATTATTAATTTCTTTTCCTGATTTCCCTGAAATCCTCCAAAGATGTTAGACGAAGTTAAACAAAGATCATGTCTCCAATTTGTACTAAAATGGTTCAAACACTTGCATGTTGTTCCAGTAGGGGTTTTTGTGTAAAGGTTAAACAATAAAAAGAACTTCCAGGAAGGATTTTTGTTGTTATTAAGTGGATTCGGTAATTAGGCCGATCTGTGTTAATACTTACAATTCAAGACTGATTTGACTGCGGTGACCCAAGCCGGAAGTAAAAATGGATGGGAGACATCATCATCACAATGTGCACAGTTGCCATTTGAAGCATCATGGAAATCCTAATGGGACAGCGTTTGAAAGGGTAAGTAATTTCACTAATCCCGTTAAAATTATTGGAATACAAAACTAACCAAATTTCATTAATGCTTTGTATGATTAACAAACTGTGTTACTTTTGCCAAATAGTGCAGATTTAATTGAACAGGAAGCGAGTGAAAACTTATTGTTAACCCTAATACAAAGTGAAAAGTGCGAAATACGTGCATCTTTCATCCTCACCTTTGTCTCTCTCATGGCGTTGTTAAAATATGCGTTGCTAATAAAATAAGATCTGAGATCTAGCTGGATAGCAATATGGCTTAAATCTTGAAATATTAACAAATTTTAGAAACAAATGGTTATTGTATGTACCTATGCAATATTTGGTAAACACATTTCTTTTAAGAAATCCTCTTCTTTGTCCTCGACTCATTCTGTTCGTGCCATCTTCATAATCGCTTTGTTGATGGTGATTTGCATAAAACTTTGAAAACAATAACATAAATACAAATAACTGAAAGAGAAATTCTGCTTCTGTTCCTGGTAATTATTACCTACAGATTGCGTATTTTATCTTATTTAATGTACCGTGTCGTGCGTAGGGGGTTGTGCATGACTCATGGTAATGAGATGCTTCAAATGTGAAGATGTACATTTTCACGTAATGTCTTTAATTTTGAAATTTGTGAATTTTTATACAGAATCTGGTTTTTTACGACTCTGTAACATTTGTGGACTATTAGGCTTTCTCCTTGTAATATTCATAATCACAACCGCAGACATTTTGTGGCAATAAAATAAATCATCAGGAATCGGTTTTTTAGAAATTTGCAGTTTGGAATGGGATATGAAGGCTTCTTTATGCAATGCATTTTAAATTTTTGAGAATGTTTTCTGCACAAAGTATACTTTACGGAGAAGTATGATATCGAAGCTGATTTACATTCGCTTGCACAGGCTTAAGTCGGTAGGCCAGTATGAAGAAATCAATATTGTTGGAAGCTATAAGCGTAATTAAATTAAGATATTTGATTTTCTGTAGCATTCATTGTTAATATGGGTGACATATTTTTAGCACGTCTGGTGCTGCAGCTAATAGAAATTGACATAATTGCTTCTGAGCCGGTGCCTTTCCTTCAGGGACAACTTAGCATGTTTCATTTCATCCCTTCCTAAATTACCGAAACATGAAACGATTTTATGCTTGTTGCCACTTCTCTTCTGTTATATTTCTACTTTAATGTAGCATCTGTTGTCCTACATCAAATAGTAAAAGGATCGTCTGATTTATCATTCAGTTAGAAGATGAATAGTGCACCTTACTTTACATACATATGTAATATGCCTCCGCGAAAAAGATTCTATTCTTTTTTTCAGCTTTTTAAAAAGTCAAGATAATAATAGTAAAGAAATCTTAGAGCTATGATGTACGAACTGACTTAAATAGAGAGCCACATAATTATTGTTAGAAAAATGTAGGCCTACATGAATCAACCCCAACAATACCTGCGTTAAATTATCAAGGAACGTGTATGCTAACTGATGTGCGTGCCTTACTACATCTTTACAGTTTTGATATTATGATTACTGTGGCTGGTAGCGTCAACAATGGTAATACTAGTAAACACGTAAAAATTACCAAGTGTAACAGATTATCACGGCATAAAGTACGTCCGATCTTCATTTTTATGTCTGTGCGTAGTGTTTACTTGCCCTGTCACTGTATGCAGCGACTCCCTGCAAAAAATGTTAATGGTCATGTTACAATTGAAGACATTATTATCATTACGTTCACTAAAAATATACTACTTTCTATCGTACTGTATCACGTAACATCATTTTTAATTCATGTTGCAGAAAATAGCTCTAGTTTCATTCACATATGGATCCATATGTATATGACAACTTGTTAAGTACATATGCATCTGCAGATGCTGACTACCAAACACGGTAGTACATATTGAAACTAACAATAAGTGCCCTCATCAATTTCATATCTTGAAAAGCTAGGCGAGAATAAGACAGCTTGTCAAAAAATGGTCACCTCGACAGGCAAAGAGATTTCTCAGAGAATTCATTATATAGTTATTTTTCGAAATTGTTGGATCTCGTCGATTTTAACGAGTTCTGTAAAAAAATTAATACTATTAAAAACTGTAATTGTAATCCCACGTAATGAATATAGACGTGATTGAGAAAATCTAGAATAATGAAGGCGAGAATGAGCGAAATGAGGAAGCTGTTTGAAAAAGACGAGTACAACCTGCCACTTTTACTCACCTCGTCAAATGCATCGCTGCTCTTTCATGCATTCTCTCACAAAGAGAAGTGAATACTTTATAATGTCCAATAAATCGTATTTTGTCATTCAGGATGAGATGCTATGTCAGACTTGCGTTTTCAAATAGTTCAGCCATTTTAGTTGATATTTTTTATAGTGGGAAAAGTCATATATGCTTTTCTTGCTAAGTATGTGAATAGAGTCTTTAACTTAAAAGCCCCAATATGTAATGGAGGAACGTAAGAATGTAACAAAGAGGATGATGGTATTACTGCGTAGAAGACGCCATAGTGGTATCAAATTTCAAGCTTATCTTTAAGTCGTTAACCTGCATTCACAATTTTAATCATTATTTGGGACGAGGTAGGGGCAATTATTTAAGTCGGAATTTAGTATTGTAACGCAACATTGGAGCTAGCTAACCACAAGACGACGCATGCCACAGCAATGCTTGTAGTATAATGGGTAAGCTTTTGTAAAAATATGTAACATCTTTGCATAGCGTTCCATTGTTCATTAACAAAATCCTTACAAGTTTCAAGGAGTCTTAAAGACTGAATAGGATCGGGAAGCAAAAAGTTTTTGTATTTTTCTGAAAGAATTATACTTGTTCATAATGTGTTATTGTGTCCCTAAGCTGCGTGTGCGCATTTTTCAAAGACGTGATGGGACATATTGTTTAACATGACATAATACGTGTGTAAGATTTTGGAGCAAGACATAATTATTTGTATAGGTATGTATTAATCAAGAAGACAATTCGTCAGATTAAATAGGAAAATAAACGTAGTTTCGAATGTTGGTTAACCACAATGCTGTTCTGGGGACCTGGTTTTACCGTCTGCCGTCTTATTTGCTTTGTTCTTTATAGGAAAAGGGCCTATACTAACTAAGTTTTAAGTATTTCAGAAGTATTTTCTTTTGTTCTGCTCGCATTTACAATCTAGATCATCGAAAAGAGCATTGTGTTACACAGGGCAGTAAATGCATATATTGGGAGGTTGTTTGAGTAACTCGTTTCTAATTGGCGGTTGGGTGACAATGTTTTAGTAGGCTGTTTTAGTTTATTTCTCAACGCTGGTCTAACTGTCAGTAAACAGTTGTGACTGGTTATTCTGCTCCCAACGAAATATAGCTTTAGTGCGAAGTTAGCAAAATTTGCTATCAAGGTGAATGTGGACCTCGCATCATCCACATACTCCATATTTGCCTTAATTGTATAATTCTTAGGTTGGAATGCACATATTACCAGGATTGTCAATGATTAATTCCACAATGTTTGAAATAGATTACATACCTGAAACTAAAATGCAGCTGTACTATAGTTCTAAATCTAAGACATAAAATTGTAATATTGTAAAATGAACGTCTTTTGCTTTGTTCGTTGTTCAGTACCAGATTTGTTCAGCTCTAATTTCATTAGTCAAGAAAACCAAGATTGATTAATTTATAATTACCGTAAATTCTACTTCCCGTAAATGTAGCATAGTACATAACTTTTCCCTTACAAAAACTCGGAAGAGGCGCATGCGCATCTTTAATTTTTATCTCTTCGTACATTTAGATTTTGATTAAATTTTGGTTAACGAATACAGCTTTCTCGCCCACCCGGTGACGGTGCTTGTTATGATACGAACGCGTTAAATTCTAATATATTAATGCATTTGAATTTTATTCTCACTCGTAATCAGTATTTTAACTTACATTTAGTTGGTTTCACTGTTTCAAGCTGAGACAAGCAGTCTCCATATTATATGCGACTATACTTTTGTACCTGCATCAAATTTTGAAGCATTAGTATATAATGGATTTTTATGTACATACAAAACAGGCCGAATGCAGAATAAATCGACAAATTGACCATATCTTATGTTCAGGAGAGGGTACGCATTTCTTCCCTAAATTGTAAAGTCATCATAAAAAAATTAGTTAAAATCATAAGTGATCTTCGCATATTATTAGATTCACTAGGGTTTGGGTTTGGCCAGTTTACTTTTTTGCATGCACCAAGGATTTCTTTGGTTTGCACGAGTCCTCCTCTTCAGTGTATCTCGAAAGATGGTCTGAAATCAGCATGCATATATTTTACATTATAAATAAATATAAATTACCTTCCCTAACCACATTAAAAACTACATTGTACTACTGACTGTATTTCACCTCGACGGACAAAAGTTTTAAAAACATCTATAACTAATGCAAATGTAACATAATATGCGCGTATGTGTGAGTATGTGAATTTAAGTACCTATGCATACAAGCATTAGAGAGCTACAGAGAGATGAGTTTAGCCAAAAAATAATAAACTAATGGTGGTCTTGATTCACTTGGGTTTGGGTTAAGCCACTGAGACTCTTATTTATGAAAAACGTACGTACGTGGTATTTTATTGCGTGTTATAAGTGCATAAGACATAAGATCCCTAAAAAATTGCGTTCTTATTAGTACATAACATGAAGATTATCTGTCACAGCCGACAAACTTTGAATTAGCTTTGAAGAAAGCCCAGAAATAATGGACAAAGCTTTACATTATAGAGCATTAAGCCACAAATGACAGGCGAAAATTGGTTCCAATAAAAAGTGAGCTCAAAATCTATTTAAGCACGTCGACTTAACTATTCTATAGGATTTCAAGTTAACATGCAGTTAACGCATCCTTTCAATATTTATATCATGCATCCTTTGAATCTAAGTTGGTAAATCAACATAAGCAACATATACATAGCATGTTGTGATTATAAATCAATATTATTATCTATAAAATCAGCCATTGCGGATGACGACGTCATTGATTGTTACAAAAATTTGCAGTGGTTTTACAAACTTGGGCTTGAAGTAGGCGAAACCGAAGTAAATACATAAACTTATACTCATATTGTCATACAAAAAAATTAGTTTAAAAAATTCATACTTGATCGAGTAATCTATAAAAAATTAATTTGATGCAAGTTAAATCTTTAAACTTTAGAAGAGACTTGATTTTGTTCACGATAGTAAAGAAAATGTACATCTTGTTTTTATTCTATTGTCATGCGTATTTTTAGAATTCACACGCTAAAACAAAACAAAAAATCAGTGTGGTGCTTTAATATTAGTCTAATTTTAAAAACAATGATCGGTAATTTCATGGCAAAAGATCAAACAATGTCAATGTTAAGATTCAGAACAAACAATGGAAAACACATTTAACTGACTAACTAACAAGGTCTAAAAGACATCCAGGCCATTTACTCGCCTCAGAGATTTTCTTGAAAAGAAGTTAAGAGATGCATTCAATTTTTACGTGTGATACGCGCTCAAATCCCTAAGCAAAGGAAGATTAAATCGGAGTAAATGCGCGTTACTGAAAGTATGAGTGTGGTTGTAACGATGCCAGAAACAAACAAAATTGTTTTGAACTGTAATGATGAGAAGGGTAACAACCATTGCTATACTGCAATTGGCATACGAGCGAATTAAGGGAATCGGATGCAAATGCAACCATTTTTTTCTTCCCAGCTAAGATGAGATGCTGAAGATACTTAATGATGATGTTGCAAAACTTTATGTCGGATATGGTTGACAGCTCATGTAATGCCATATTTGTTCAGTGTGGTTTATAAGTGCCCAAATGATTTCATGGCATGCAATAAATGGAACTTTCGGTATCATATGCATGGTGCATTCTTCTTCCTATATTATGTTACAGGCCAGTTTGGCATTGTACCGTCTAATTACATAGGCGATGGTGCTGATTCGAGTCGTGATCTATTTATGAAAATGATTGCAGCAGCGAGTGAAAGTAATATTTTTGAAGCCATGTGAGTTATTGATAATTTAAATTGTTTAGGTCCACCCTTCTGTTGTTGCACATCTTGTGCATATTTGCAAGTCTTGTCATTAAAAGTAACAAAGCTTGTTGTACTGTTTGATATCTTAAATACTAGGTAATAGAAATAACTGCAAATATGTCCATAAGTCAATGTTTATTTTCTAAATGAAATTGCAATTATTTGTGGATTTTTTACGAGATCGAAATCAAATGAGTTTCAGCAATATCCTTCGTGTAATGATTCAAATATCCTTATTTTCGATTGATAAATGCGTCTCATGCTAAGTGTTCCTGAAATTTAAGTGGTATTAATTGAAAACATCCAAGTGACAAGTTGACATTTTGGGGGGCTGTGATTTTGCAATATGCAAATATTTTTACTAAATAAAATATCAATTTAAGTACTGTCAATGTCACAAATACCAACTAGTACATTTTTGCACAGTTTGAAATGCCATTACTTTGTATACCATTTACATTTTGACAGTCGTCAGTAATGATTGCGCCACTTCAAGTTCGATCTTCGAGACGGTATTGTTGTCACAAAATAAATAAAAGTGAAGTTATTGCATTGGATGCGTTTAGAGTTTCAAACACTTATTTATCTTTATTCACATTGCATAAAAATAATCTTTCAAAACTCATTTTTGTCATTTGTCATCCCGTAAACCTTTTATATGTTCTGTCCTAGCTTTGAAGACGACAAAGACGCAGTCATGCATGCATTTTTAGCCATGTTGTATACAAAACAGTTAAAGATTACAAATATTTCAATTTTATTTTTGTTGCGCAATGCATGCATGCAGCAACAATGTAAAAATGTTATTCATAAGCAGTGGTACAACACAAATTATTGTTGTGGGCTGTGTTTGAGTATGTAATTGTCTGAAAACAAATTAATGTAATAAGATGTGGGTGATTTAGCTGATTACGTTTTATAAGTGTTGTAGACATTCCTCCCGTAGTGCTGAATGTGCAAGTCATACCACCACTGCCGCCGCAACTTTTTGTGCTACTAGTGAAAGTGAAATTGAAAAAGATGCACAAATTATTAATCATGCGACAGCTAAAAGCGCTTTTATAAAATCAAATAATATCATCATAGCTGTTTTCTTCATTAAGTACATTTTAGGTACTCATAGTTAAAAATTGTCATATCTTTTATTGGAGAAATGCCTTAGTTTTTTGTATTTTAGTCGGAAATATCTCAAAAAGTTATTTAACACGTTTGATTGAGTTAGTTGTTTATAGAAAACATAATAAGGTGATATAGGTTTAAAAGAATGGGTACATTCGTTAAATTTTAGCTTAGGTTTGAATTATAAATTTGAACATGCTTATATACCCATAAGTATTTAAATCTTTTAGATGCACGTTCATATTCACATTTCATAATTAGATTTAATTTTCCGTTGTAGATCCGACGTTTAAATAAGCGTCATGGCATATATCACACGTGTCCCAAAAATCAATTACAACGTGCCATTTACTGCATTAAATGATAGTCATTAACGGTTATAGTAAGGCTTCAATAGGGTATTTAATTTTCTCTATGTACGTATTGTTGTTAAGAAGTTAAAAGTGGTTAACCAGCTCTTTCCTTTCAAATCAATTTAAAAGCAATTTTCACTACCTAAATCTGTTTCTTCAGCTAGGAGCGATTTTTCCTCAACACTAATCACTTCATTATTAGCTACATTCGACAACATTTTCGCGTGCATTTTACTGACCTCGGATATAGCTATCTATCGTATCTTTATAGAATGAATTTTAACTTCTAACATTTTCACTATGACTGGTACTCCACCAGCTTGTTTATATTGTTGCTAATTTATTTCTTTTTGATGGACAATCAACAAAAAAGCCACTATAGGTTAGTTTTCAGTTTTCACGCTCTAATGACTCAAACGGTACGTGAGTCCCGATGAATTTTCCGTATTGACTGAAACAGTAACTCTTTTGTTCTAATTTTTATTTTTTTACAATAATAGAAGTCAAATAGCACTTTCACTATTTCTATTCCCTAAATATCTCCTTTTGACATTATCGCTTTCGAATTATGCGCATGCTTGTATATACACTCTGATAGAACGAGTGACAATTGAAATTTTCCTCACACATATTAATGATATAAAGGATTAACTGTATTTCAATCATTGATAAAAAGAAGCTCGTTATTGTACATTAGAAACAATAGCCATGCATGCTTACATACGTATGGATCCTCCAAATCCTATGTATGTGTGTATAATTGTGTTTAGTCAATATTTTATAGATTGAAACTATGCAAATGTTACCTTTGTACACCATTTTATTTCGGAGACAAAGAAGTCCTCATCAATGTAAATCAACATCTATAAAGTGCATCGCACGACTGTTGAGATGTGATTTTAAAGAAACAAAAAGCCTTTTGATTTCCTGCTCTGTATAAAATGATGACCTGGATGATCTAGCAAAAAGCTCGGCTTTACTGTTTAAAATTGCAGTTAATCATATAAAAAAGTTGAAGTTGGTAGCCTGCAGAAACAATACCCTAGTTGGTGCAATATGAATAGTCCGATAGAACTGCAGTTAACAAATTTTAACCACGAGGGTTCCTTTCATTTCCTTCATTGTTGTTTTTATCAGATTAGAAATAGTTTTTGCCGGTCTTTCATCAGTACAGAAAGACAGAAGAAGTGCAGTTTCGCTTAAGCAATTAGTACGTTTCAAGCAAGCTTTTGATCTGCACATGAATTTAATCAGTAGGAAGCTCAACAGTTTTGAAATACTATTGTAGCGTAAAGGATGCGGCTATTACAATAATTCATTCCGTCGAAAAGAATAAAATCTTACTAAGCATGTACACAAAAAAGCGTATTATGATGATAACACTGCTTGAAATGTAGACATGCATGCTTATATGCAAAGTTGATAAGCATCAATCAATTACGTGCTTCCTGTAATGTAGGCAATGCACGCCCAACGCTCTACTCAAAAACTGAGCATCTTCACAATTTTTCATTTAATTAAAATCATGTTAATTTCTCTACTTCCAAAATATCGAGACAAGGTCATCCATAATTGTTGCACTATATTTGTTTACTATTATTACAAAATATGTAATTTGTTTACAAAATTTTAATTGATGTTATTATTATCTTCCTGTGTGCAATTACTATAATCTTAAATTGATCTAAAAACCTAACTTTTCTGAATGCACGAATTAAGGGGGTTTTGAATATTGGCAAATTACTGAATACAGCTATTTGAAAGGTGATAGGATAGCGATAGGTACTTGTTATAATAGAGGTATTGCAGGCATTTGCCATTACATACTTACAGCTATGTA
>JAHZNG010002441.1:0-11888 GCA_027744375.1 Orchesellides sinensis
GGTGCTACAGCAGAGCAGCTTCGCAACTTTAATATGGTTCAGCAAGCAGCTGCTGGTATTCCAGGACGAGAAATTCCAGCCACACTTAATCAACAGCAGTCATTTGGAGGGTTACTGGCTACTAGTTCTTCGGCCACCAATACCAACATTCAGGATTCTCAGTTGCAAGCCAGAATGTCGTCAGGGCAGGGGTATGCCAATCTTCGATTATTGATCCAGTCCCAGTCAGTATCGTATCAGAGAAATTTAAATGTACGGAATACACCTTCGCCACCACGCCCGAGATTGACAAGAGTTCCTTACTTTGTACAAACAAGTGGTAGGGTCGCAACGAGTTCTGGTGCTGATGGAGTCAGAGGTCAGTCTGAAGGAGCAACATTGTCAGTCCCTGCAAATGTGGAATATATGATGGTACAAAATTATTCAAGTATGCAACAAAGACCTGCTGTTGTTAATGGAAGCAGAAGTGGAACTGGAGTCCAACAAAACCGACCCGCTTTCAGAGCCACCCCACCATTTTACGTAAATGTAAATCGACTTTTGTCAGCACCGGGGCGAGGGCAGGGCCATGCAAACTTTTTACCACCTCACCAAGGTATTCCATTTTCAAGAAATCAGCAACAAAGAGCTGTTAGTGGATGGGGGCAGCCAGTTTCAACACCTATGCATCAGTCAACAACATACTACAGGCCTTGTATTTTCCGCGGCAAAGCCCCTGTTGAGCAGTCCTCCGTCGCTGTTAGACAAACCCCTGTCCCTATTGCAGAGAATAAAAAGGCTAAATCATTATTCAATTTACCTGTAAAACTAAACAATAAAGACGCAAATACTTGCGTAGAACAAAAGCCTCCAACTAAGCCAAGAGCTAGATCAGCTAAACCAAGAAAGCAAGTCTTACAAAAACCAGGGATTTCTAGTAGTGATTCTGGGGTTAAAGTTGAGGATCCTTCCAAAACCAATAATCTGATAAATCTGACTATTAATACAGCATCAGTGCCAAACCTACCGGATCCCAATACTTTTGAGGTCCGTCCTGTCAATAACACAGTACCAGTACCAAGCCTACCGGATCTCCATGCTTCTTTAGTTTCTGGGAAAGGTATAGTTAACCAGTTGTATGTATAATGTAAAAATAAATATAAGACGAAGTTGAACTGCTGTAAACAAAGGACTGTCTAAAGTAATTTTTGTTTGCCTTGTAATTGCAGGCCCTGGTTCTATTGAGGATAAACTGTTAGTAGATACATGCACGAAGGCGAAGAAGCCTGCTCCCAAACGAAAGCGATCTTCTAAAATTTCCAAACGTCATGATGTAAAACCTAATTTACAATCTGACGTAAGCATAGAAAGAGGACCTGCTGGTGTAGTTTGCATTAACAAAGGGGAAAGCGTTACTGCTACTGAAAAAAAGCCGAAGCGAAGGAAGGTTGTTAAGAAGGCCTATGTACCTGTTGCTACAACTCGAAAGATCGATTGTGCACCTGTAAACGACGCAATTACATTGCCAACTGCAGTAACTCAGGAAATTATAGAGGTCCCAATCGTGGAAAGCATGGATGAACAAAGTAAGGAAATGGATGCAACTATTGTAACCATTGGAAGTCAAGATGATGATGGGGATTCGAGTGCTCAGACCAAAACTTGTGAGGACGATCCAGTGATTCGGGAAGGAGGTAAAAAAGTACTTTATCTGTTGTCCATTATAGTTTTTTAGCAGCTCTATGTACAATATTTAATCAATTTTGCTCTTCAGTTCAACAGCAAGAGATTAAGGATGAGATTAGCCCGGAAGTCATTTTAAGTAAATTCGACAAAGAATTTATTAAGGCCCAGGAAGACCTCATCGGTGCGTTAGAGTCTCCCCGAGATGTCTTTGATTCTGATAGAACTTGGTAAGTTTAAGAATAATTTAATAATAATTGAACATTATTTTCTCCTCAATATAAATAAAAATGTACAAACGTAACTATTTATCATTTTGCATTTATTTGTATTTCTTGTTTATCATTAGCGGACTTGTTGGTGATTGTATTCCAATGAAAATCATATGGAATGATGTAGAACGGACAATGAAGATTTGCTCATCGCCTAGAGTTGAGTTCAAGCTTAATAGAGATTACAGCCATGATGGAGGTGTCTATGTATTTGATGTTCGCGTCGTTGACGGAAATTGTGCAGAATACTCAAAATATCCTCCGCTTAAAGTCCAAGTTACTATCAATTATCCAGCGGAAATTCCGGTTTTTCTTGATCTTAACATCTTAAGCTCGTCAATTGCAAATGAAGGTAAGTGTATAATGGACCATAAAATACAATAGATTCATCAGATTGTACAAATATGTAACACCTGAGTCATAAGTACGAATAAGAAAAAGCAATGTTACTACAATTTTGACCTCTATTTATGCAATCTCTAGATGCCAAGAGCAGATTTGAATTTGCAATGTAAGTTATTTTATTTTATTCTGATGATTAAATTCATTATTAGTAAATGAATTATTTACATTCAAACTCCATTTGTAGAATGCTGCTGCGACGGAACATGGCTAGATTTATAGATCACAACTTCAGATTGCCGGAATTAATAAAATTGTGGACAATGATACTTAAAACTGCTACAACATTCACACCTAAGGCTATGAAATCCGCTAGACAGTCCGCTTTCCTCACTTGTAATGAGACCTTAGCCTTAGATGTATTTGGGGGGATTTAATAGCAACGAAAGAACGAAACCAGTTGGAGTTGCTGAGTCTTCATTAATGTCTTTGAAAGTTTTAAAAATTATAACGTAAATTACTATAGGGTTTTTTCAAAACTGTCTTTATGTATCAATGTTATTAGTTTAGGATTTTATGAAACGATTTGGTTAACCAAGTGTTAAATATGTATATTATTTGCTTACGAGTTCCGCTACGACATCTGTGTATTGAAAACAATATGAATTGAGTATTGATGGTTAGAGTTTTTATGGGCGACGCATATTTTTGCAAATGGAAATAAAACATGTATTTTAGTAAATTGAGGTTACATATCCTCGAAAGAAACGAATAAACAACAGTTAACGCTATGTCTTCGGTACTATTACCGTAACACATAGCATTACAAATATACCATAAGTTGTTCCGGCTGTATGTCGAAGTGACACTTGATAAATTGATGTCATAGTAAGCAAAAATTTTAGAATGCTTAAAGTGACATAATCAAATTTCACTCTGACACTTTTACATGATCATTATGCCATAAAATTATTTAGTCAACCAATTCCATTGGTATAAAAATGCTCAACATATATCTGGAAAAAATTATGAGTAATATGTTATAATTTAATTGAAATATGCAAATCAAATATCTCCTTGAAATTTGAAATACTTAAATGGGTTTCAAATGGGCATCATCTGCATTGCATTACATCTGCTTACGTTAGAGTTTACAACAAGAAACTATAGAGTCTACTTTTATTTCTCAGTTCTTTCTCACCTTTGCAATGGCTGGCTACACAAGTTTGTAAATTGTCCCCTGGGGGTCTTATTTAAGCCCGTAGTACTGAACCGTAATTTCGAATTGACAATCGTACAGTCCAATAATTGTCGCATCACCCATGCAATATGCCATTCCTCGAAAACAAAACAGCCCCGGACCACGATTTTTTTGCTTTTAAGAAATGGACCATGGCCAGTTTAAGAAATTTTAAACTTTTTATTCAGATGTCATCTTGATCACTTTTGATGTCATTTCGAAATGCTTAGAAAAACCTCTGGTGTCATAAATAATGAAACTTCGTAATAAAGTACTAAGTTTTTCGAAGTGTCAGAATGAGTGATATCATTCCGTGAATGAACCGTTGTTCCCATACTTATGATTAAAGCCCTAGGCAGCAGATGTCTGAAGACAAATCGTAAGGCATGAATAATCCAGTACAGTTTTCGACTGTGGACATCATTTTAATGCAGTTTTGAATCAAGAGTAGAAAGCGCAGTGACTTGGGAAATGGACCATCATTGTTTAGTATCATCTAGCAAGTTGTTTTGTAACGAGGGGTTGGGTTGGATTGTGATATTTAGTTCCGGTAACAACCAGATAACAAATATGCAAGTTTTTACCATGTTTTTGTTGTGCTTGTTCCGTTTAAACTAAAGACATGGACAAGATTCTAACAGTTTATATCTGTAAAAGCTATAATCTCTGGTCGCGAGAATAATTTATTCGACATATGATATTGAGAATGGGTATATAAATACTATACATATATTTACAGGAATATGATAAAGGATTTAACACGAAAATGAATTGTCTCCTACTAAACTGACATCCATTTATATAAATAGTGATAGAAATTGGCGCACCCAAAATTGCTTTTATCCTGCACTAATTACTTGGACTAGGACATTATATTAATGGCTGCATATCAAAGCCATGCTCCGCTCTGCTCACGCTTCTAAATAATCTAGGTTGTATTTGTAGCAATGGAGTCATGTCATAAAAGGTAGGTAATAATGCGTACCATATATTGCATTTTTTGTTCCTTATACTATACAGTCGTTTTATTTAATATTTCCTGGTGTACTAAACAAATAAAAATAGTATGTGTACGGATGGATTACGAACATATAAATATAATACAACGCTACTCATTGATATATATTTTTTTATAATACGAAATCCTGTAGAAGAACAAATTAAACGCGACATACTCCTGTCGTGCAAGTCATCTTCTTTCATGAAACGGAAGAACTCTTTCTCCAGCATGTTGTATTGCAAGTCGTCTCTAATTCTAGCATATATGTATGTTTCAGTCAATATTTATTTATGTTATTATTCAGAATAGAGATGAGTTTCCGGCGTTGCAAACGATTAATTTTGTGTATCACACACGAATGCTTGTAATAATCCAGTAAGTCTGTTCAGACTAGACTGCAAGATTCTGGAAATCCGTCATGAAAAAGTTAATACTTATTAGTTCAGTTTCGGGATGGGCTTGGCGAACAGGGACGCAAAGGAAACTGAGTAATATGCCCTGGAAGGATTTACAAATCAGAATGTTTCGACATTTCAAAAGTTTGCTCACAGTTTACACTACTACACGTTTGGTACGTATTCAAAGCACCTTCTTAGCCGTAGTCTACATCTTTGTCGTTACATTCATGTGGTTTACTTTCTTCCTTGGATGGTAAGAAACTCATTTACAAGCTTGGGTTTCGAAGCAAATAATACATAGGTTCTCATGATAGTTTGGTAGTACAAGTATTTTATAAATAGGTTACACTTGGACATCAAGAAAGCTTATCAGAAGTCTTGTCCGGTAAGGGGTGTGGTATCAGCTAAAGTGAAAGGTTTCACTTCAACCGAGCATTTTTCGGATGAGGAGCTAGGAACTGACATTTCCAATCCGGAATTATATAAAAGAACTTGGGATTTTACTGACTTAGTGTCACCTCCATTTGGCGGCGAAGGACAGTATACTGGATTCACTGTTGCCACTAACTTTGTAATTACAGCTAATCAGACACGTGGATTATGTGCAGAGGTATTACATTACTTTGAAAGAATCAAATTAGTATGATGGTCATAATACCCTTGCGATATTATGGTTCATTGGAATCAAATAATTGTACCTAAATGTATGTACGTGTGTAAAATTGAACGTGCTATAAAATCCCAATTTCTGTACGAATGTGATATCTTTTGAATTACTATATTAGTATACAGAATGAGTTATTTCAATGTATAATTATAGTCGTTATGTATGTAGGAAAAGTGGAAGACAAATATTTGCAAAAGTGATGAAGATTGCGAAAACAAAAATGGTACATGGACTGCAAGCGGACATGGGATATACTCTGGAAAGTGTGATAAGTCATTTGGAACTTGTGAAATTTCCGGATGGTGCCCAATAGAAAACGATAGCAAAAACCATTTACCATTGTACGTGTGCAAAACAAAATCAGCTCATACATGCCATTAATTGGTTAATGCTTCATTTTGATATGTGACCTTTAACTTTCAATTAGTAAAGGGCAACGAGCTCTCTTGGAAGACGTCAAAGATTTTACCGTTCTGATTAAAAATTCAGTGGGCTTCCCTGGATGTGGCAGTCATAAAGGACAAAATATTCACTACATAGATGAGCACCACCTTAGTCACTGTATTCATCACCCTGAAACTCAGCCAAAATGTCCTATTTTTAAGATAGGAGATATAGTAAAATGGAGCCATGAAAACTTCTCTGATGTAGCTGTTAGGGTATTCCAATTAAATTTATATGGGGAATGATATATTGAATGCGTTGATTCCAAATATTTCCTTTCCAACTAGGGTGGAGTGTTTAAAGTTGAAATTAACTGGATTTGTGATTTCGATTTTGGAAGAAGCATCGAAGAATGTGAGCCAAGGTACTCATTTAGTCGGGTAGATGACAAGAAATTTAACATTTCCAAAGGATGGAACTTTAGGTATTCGCATATTTATTCAGACACGTACAAAGGGCCTTTTGTAACTTGCAAATAAGCATAATGTTTCGATTTTCTAATTAGATTTGCGGATTACCACGAGGAGAATAGGCGTACGCTCCATAAAGTATACGGATTACAAATACTTGTGGCAGCTGTTGGAGAGGGAAGGAAATTTGACTTTTTTGAAGCCATTATATCTGTTGGAGCTATGGTTGGCCTATTTGCCGTAGCGTCATTAATTTGTGACTTTCTATTTGATGTTCTATGTCTGCTTAACTCTCTTCACTGTCATGCAATGAAAAATTATACTCAAGCCCTGCGGTTTGGCGAGGAGTCCGTAACATCAATGTCCAGCAAAGTGTCACCGTCGTTGGAAGGAGGATTGGCAAAAAAGTCGTTAAATGATACCAGTTTAAATGTGTCAAGAAAAGAATCCACTGTCAGCCTCTCCGCAAGAAAGCAGTTGCTACAAGATTAAAACATGGCTTCACACATATTGCGTCATGATAACTAGACTCTTGACACTTGTAATATCATGGTTAGCCATATTTGTGTAAAATTGAAAGAATGATCAATTAAACGGTTTAACCCTTTTGATTTGAGGTATTTCAAAACAAGATGAGTTCTTAGCATAGTCGAGCTGAGCTATTACAGCCAAATTATTAACTATACAGTAATTTACGTATTTTCATTTCATTTCATTTCAAAATACATTTAGCCGAATGATTTTGCAATTGCAACAAATATTTTTTACCAGTTTTACGCTTGCTGTCAAGTACATGGATTTGGTGTTTATAAGAAGTTTCTGTAATGCCAGCATCAAATTTCTTTTCCTTTCGTCTTTTTATGTACATACTTGCGTATATCTGTAGAAATTCATAAATTCATCTGTCACAGTCACAAGTCACAATCACAATCCTAAATGCCAGCATCAAATTTCTTTTCCTTTCGTCTTTTTATGTACATACTTGCGTATATCTGTAGAAATTCATAAATTCATCTGTCACAGTCACAAGTCACATAATCACAATCCTACCTTTATAATACAATCAACCCTTGCAAGCCTCAACTCAACCCTTCTATTCTGGCGTATGGGTAACATGATACTGATCTTTCGTGATGCGTGACAAAAAATAACTCACGTGGAAAGTATTTTATAGTTCGTTTAGGTTACTGTCACATGTCTATAAATCCAATATTGAAACTGCTATATAAAAGGTGAAAATATGTTGTAATGAATATGCTGAATCTAATTTAACGGAAAGATGAAATATAAGCTGGGCTCAAAGAAAACTACCTACATACATTACATTAGCTAGTACACGTTTTAGACAATGAAAGGGTTAAATCTTTTTTAAAGTATTAAGGCATACATTATACAGTTGCATCATACATGCCTTACATGCATAACCTACTAATAAAATTTATTCTTGATTTTGAACACGAAGATTAAATATTATATGTACATTTCTTGTATTCAAATTCAGGTGACCATCCATTTTAGACGTTTACAAAATCACTGATGCTTGTTGGAAAATTTTTAATCATGGAAAAATTATTGAAGTTAAGTGCATTTTTAGTAATGGTCAACAGTACAAAAACGTTAGAAATCAAAAACAACTTGCGAGTTGCAAGTAGCTTGGTGAGTTTAAAGGCGAATTGTAGAATAATAAAATTCCAAGATTAAGGCAATTGCAAAATATAATGTGATTTATCTCTACCCTTTTAGCGTCCACATTTTCTGCTAAAACTAACAGAAAACGGAAGACATAGCAGGTACAAGGGCTTCGTCAAAGATTTCTTTGATGAGCTTCTTAACATTCTGGACTATAAGTGTAAGTTAAACAGGAGAAATTCTTAACGTGTACATAAAATAGCCAAAATATTCCGTAACTTCCATCATGACGTGTTTTTTTTTGTATGTTCAGATGAAATGCTTCTAGCAGAGGAACACCGACCTAGTGTTTCCAGCAGAGTCAATGTGTCTTCCGGATACTGGGATGGCGTGATTGGGATGCTAATTCGAAATGTAAAAGGATATACATACATCTTTTATGAAGGAGGCTGATTTGGCCTTTGGAGACACTGAAATTACAATGGAACGATCACAAGTTGTTGATTTTTCTGCTCCAGTGTTAAGCACCCGATATGCGGTTTTACACACTTTTAAAAATGACTCAATATCAAAAATTGGCACTTCCTTTGAGTGGACAATTTTTTCTCCGTTCCCACTGGTAGTTTGGATCCCGTTCATTGTCGTTGCTGTTCTTTACTTTGGCTTTCTACAAATTCACCACTTTCGTGAGAGGGCAACCAGGTTCAAGTCAATCCAAAAGCTAAAATATTCCAAGTAATCACTTTATGCCATTCTTTATAGGGCCCTATAGAAGTGTATTAATACTAAAAATCAAGAATGTAATTCAATTGTTCTGACGTAGAAAATTTGCAGCAGTAGTCCTTGTCGCTTGGATGCTACTTTTATTCACTTCATACATTTCCAACTACACCGCTCAGAAAGTCTTAACTGCTACATTGGACAAAGATGAAACATTTCAAAGTTTGGTAGACATTGCTTCACAAAAGGATGTTAAGATTGGCTGGTTGGCTCGTGGACCAGTGGAAACATTTTTACGAGTATGTATATATTTTCAATTAAGCTCAAANTGGCTGGTTGGCTCGTGGACCAGTGGAAACATTTTTACGAGTATGTATATATTTTCAATTAAGCTCAAATTTTGAGCCTCAAAATATAATATATTCAAGTTTCTTATCAAACAGGGATAAATCTTTAAGTAATACGTGACAATTTAATCTACATCTATTAGAGTACAGCGAATGAGCTATATCAAAAAGTTTACATGGGAAACGTGGGAAGAGATTGGGTTTCGTCCGTCAACGAGGGAGTAAGCAAGGTGCTACGCGAAAATGGTAGTTAAAGGTTAAATGTTTAGTTGCATCATTGTTTTAAACGAATTTTGTTAGTATCATTCTGCAAACCGAATCTTGTTGTAATAAGGAAAATATGCTTTCATCCTGGATTCTTTAACTGCTGACTACAAAACTCTCCAGGACTGTTCCTTGTACAAGTTGCCCCACGAATTTGGCCCGATTCGTAGTTTCGGTGTAGCTACGCCGATAGGATCTCCACTTAGGTAAACGAAGTATATGAATTGTTTGGAAAAACAGTATTTAATTAAAATTTACCGTTTTGGTATGGTTTTTGTTAAGAGAAAGGATTAATCAGGCAGTGTTATCTTTGTCGGAACAAGGAATCATTGAAGCCCTACATACCCGTTGGTTTGCAAGCGCAAATAACTTATGCACATCCAAACGTCCAAATATGAACGTAATTACTACTAATGTAAGTCTTATCTAATAGATACAAACACTGCCAATTAAATTCTTAATGTATTCATTTAATAGAGCTGTCATTCACATTAGCAGGGCAGTCTAAGAGAAATGTCCCCAGTTTTTATATTTGCTGTAATTGGTCTCTTTTTGGCAACTGTAATTGGGCTATTGGAAATACAGTTGCTGAAAAAGAGAAATTCAACCCCTCAAGCAAAACCTCCTCGTCAGCAAACTGAACTTCTCCCAAAATTTAACCTTGAAGTTGTTTAGGTCCAAAAATATACATATGTATATGTATATATATGGAGCACATTGAAGTTGTAGGTTGTAGTAATGTATAATCTTCATATACAAATTATATGTACAAACTTTATGTTCACTTGTATTGCATCTAATGGACAATTTTATGGAGGTGCGTACCAAAACATTGTTGTTAAAACTCCAACCGTCAAGTTATTGATTTTTAACAGTCGATAAAATTAAATCTGTTGTATATTATATGACCTGCTACTGTTATTGATTGTTTGTACTTACAGTTAGAATTTACACATTTGACCAGTTTCTGCATATTGAATATGTCTTTTGGTATTGTGGATAAAATTTTAAGCAATTTCCATAGAACGCATTTGAATTGTTGGACCATTCAATCAATACAATCAAAAATTGATTTTTCAACCTGTTGGCAATTTTTATCTAGGTCGGTGTTCTGACTCTGACTTTACTATGAAATTCCAAATGTCATGTGTCGTATTTTTAAAGCAAATAATTAAATATTGATGCTCACATATAGTCCGTTGACGTACGTTCTTGATTTTAACATGAGAAAAGCAGACGAATAATACCTACTCATAATGTGTCTGCGCATTTGCCATTAGCACCATAATATGTAGACTGGTAGTAGGACTGTTCTATTCTTAGATGTCCATTTCATCGTAGGTTAAATGAGTTTTCCAGTATCTTTAATGGTAATACTCAGCTACCTTTCCCAAAATGTCTGCCAGTGCCTTTACAAAGTTGCCACATATAATCATCAGATTGCATCATGTAATTAGCACATCACCGGGATTCCTCTAACTACTATTATCTTTTCTTCTCATGTAATTCACTAAAATTATCCTTAATGAAGCTCTAGATTCATATGGCTGCATCAGTCTGCTTACTTAAAAATGACCTTCACTCAACTAAACTGGAGCAACTATCATCAATACTCCTTGCAATATTATTAAATCACGTTTATGTGTGTGGATATGTATATGGATTGCTATCAAACCCAAACGGAAATCGTACTCGTAAAATGCATGGTATTCCGACTTCCACGAACTTGCCATAATCCAGTATTGTCCATCTTATATCGTACATCAATGTATATATATCTATTAAATCCTTCAGCTTTAGTAAAATGAGTCAATAAGTCAGATGAATAATTGATACTGTGTAATAGGAATAGACAACAGGCAGTGGAACGTATATATGTGAATCGAGGAACGGTCAAAATAACTGTCTACTTTCCTTATACTTCAAAACAAAATGGCAAATTTTCCATATAATATGTTCCTCTGAAGAGATGGCTATTTGCTCGTGGCGTATCGGCGTATGTTTGATGAATGATAGCAAAAATGAAGAGGCTCTCAGTCGCCGTCAACGTAGCTTAGCTTGCACATATTAGCGTTTTTGGCTGGCATATGTTTTCACATAACAGAATTTGATAGGTTTTTCTGCTCAGCGGATGGAAATCAGTCACTCACTCACATGCTGTAGGTGGTAAAAGCAATTTAGTAGGTCGGCATATCCTCAATGAATGTAGGAAGCAGATATGTAACTGTTTTTTGTCCACATCAGCGGTAAAATAATAAGCACTGCCTGTATTTTTAGCTAAAAGGAGAAATTGTACAATATTTTATGATTTGTACCAAATTTCCAAAATAACCCAGCAGTTTAAAATGCCTACAGACTATTTTGGTTGGCTGCAGTTTCATCCTCATTTTTGCTAACTAAAAACAATCCTATTCATATTACAACTGCGAATTTCGTGCCAAAAATATTTTGGTTGCCGAAAAAGAAATCTGAGCTACGAAACACACTACTTAC
>JAHZNG010002442.1:0-10658 GCA_027744375.1 Orchesellides sinensis
AATGATAATTCATACATATATGCTCAAACTTTCAGTATCTTTCTCTTCAGTTGTTAATTTGTAATGTAAAATGTACAGATTACGTTCATTACCATGTATTTTATATTTTACTGTAGACTAACGCAAAACTCCTACATAATGCATACGTAATGCTAACTTGGAAGAACTTCCCTTTTGGAATTGAGAGTATGTATATGACAATAATTATGATCCCACTGTAGAATTGGTAATAATAACTCAACTAAACCTTTGAAATATAATATGAGCCAAAAACACTAAATGTTGCATAGAATAGCCATTTCAGACAAAATGATGATGCTTTCACTATCCTTCTTCTCAGCCCTAACACGATTCCGCAATGAATTGTGAGACCTAATATAAAGTACCTATTACCTATACACCGAACTAAAGCTTTCACATAACACGAAGCCAATATGAAAGAACACAAAGTAGGCAGTTTGATGATGGAGTAAAGTGTAAAATAAAGCCAAAGGTTCTCTTGTTAGTAGCTTCATACATCAAGTCATTAATTATTATTAGGCGAATTTGATAATTTTCACGGGTTAAAGCTCAATAGTTGGTTTAAGCATCGTGATGACTGTAATAATGATGGTGATGATGACGCGATTTAACTCTTTCCTCGTATTATGTACACGCTTATACAATACATAATATACAATACACATTTGTGCCTGAACATATTGCTCCACACGGTTGTCTTTCTCTTTATTTCACTTGACATAATTATCTCCTTTTGCTCTTATACATTCTACAAACTACTGCCACTACAGGACTCTTTATCAAACACTGCGGAAAAGCCAAAAGGGAAAGATAAGGAAAAGCAGTTGACTACATTTTTTACACAACAGAACTACATAGCAGGGCTGAAAGGAAAGTCGAAAATAAGGAATAATTATAGGTCTACTAGTTCAATCATTATGATGACTACCGTTCTCCTACTAAATACCACACTACTACTGTAGGAATGTGTGTATTTAAACATAATTTTGTATGCAGGCATGTTAGTTATATGTTAGTCTATATATGATAAACTATGCATTTTTCACTGTGTGAAATCGGAAAGAACGGGAAATTATTTGTGAACGCTGTTTTACGATTATTGCTCCACCACCGCTCCTGCTTTTGCTACAATGATTGCAGAATTTACTCAAATTAAAATATAAAACCCTTCCAAATTATACCTATTCTTTTTGCTATACACTCACATACTCTATAACTACATCATTATATATCCTTGAATTACATGCATTTATCTTTTTGTGTATAATATGTCTCTGAGGAAAGCACGTCAACTGGTATTAGATCACACCATGGGGTAGGCGGTACATGATATGCTGGGTCAAAAACAGGTTAAATTATAGCAAATACACATAAAGCCAGAGCCTTGGTGGCACACGGACAAAATAAGCAAGTGGCGAATTCAAAAGTAACAATAACTAATACGAATTTAACCTCTTTCGTTCTGCAGTAGAAGTTATTATTATGCGATGAGTCGACAGCCTAAACATATGAAATTGGTAGCTTTTACTATACCCATGCATATTTATGGGACTGTTGGATTTCTCTCTGTTTCAGCTTCGGTGTGGTATTCTTGTTATGAACAAGTGCTTAAAAGTTTAGACCAGGAGGTATAACAAAATAACCATCAGTTAATTTATACATAAGTCATTACTGTTCTGTTTCACTGCTTCATGTTATCAATATTAATGTATGTGTGGCATAACAACTTTTGTCTATGTCATATTTTGTATGTATGTAGATGAGTGTGTACAGAGTACGCAAAACTTTTAATCAACCCCAGGGTGTTATGAATTAGGGGTCTCAACTTAGGTACATAGGGTTTTTTCTGCTGTGGTTTGCCTGCAGCCACTCAATAATGAATTCTGAGCCAAAGGTTGAAATTTTTAATTCATTCAATTGCTCCCTTTTATTATCGCCACAGTTGCAATTAATTTTTACCTATCATTCTGAAAGCTATAATGACTTATCACACGGACAGAGAGAAAGAGTACAACTTCTCTGGTTTTCTTGCTCATGTTTATTCTTCATCTACATTGAATACCATAATAATGCATACATAAAAACCAAATTAACAGAAACGGACAATCACACCGCACTTTGAGTTAGCAAAGTAGTAGCAGTATAAAACAACAACAACAACTGCTCACATACCTGAATATATAATGCAACAATGTAGTATGAAATTGTCTCTTTTGAATATTTTAGTTATATTACCTCCCTTCCTTGTTCCCTGCCAAGTTTGCATTATTGCTGATTTTAATTGTGAAATATAACATGGAAGTCTGCATTAGGAAAATGTATGAGAGAAGGCTTAATAACAAATTCAAAAATTTATGTACGGTTATGCATTATTCCCTACTTTAGCCTTTCATTTAATTAATGACACATGATCATAACTATAACATTCTTTTACGTGATAGTTTAGCTTCAATGATGATGGCATAATTGCATGATTGTTGAGGAATAACAGTGTTAGATCGTTGACCAGTTTTAGATCGGAGCTGTCATTATAAATAAATACGTCAGCACAAATATTTTGATACCTAAGAAAGCACAGCTAGGAATGTGGTATTTACCTTGTGAGGTAGGAATTAATAGTTGCGCCCCCTGAATTCCTTGCATTATTTGACCAGCAGCCAAGACAAGTTGGGGTAGTGATCCAGGGGATTGTATGCTAGCAGCGGCATGACTCAAAGAGTTACTCAACTGAGATGAGTTTGGAATGAATGGGGTTACCCCTCCTGACCCGTTTCCCCCGTCTCCTCCAGGATTCTGGCCAAAATAAGCAGCAAGGTTTGGAGGAATCATACCACCACCTAGTAATGACCCGTGGTTTCCACCGCTGTGTGAGAATGCCGACTGATGTCCAAACTGGCCAATTGATGGGCTTGATGAATGTTGACTTCTCGAATGGTTATTACTACTGTGACTACTTTGATGATGGTGATGACTCTTGCTGGCTGTACTGCCGACAACACCACCACTGGAATGTGTAAGATTCAGTGGTGCACTCATTGATGACGCTGACGGGGAAGAAGAAGTTCCTCCACCACCGGCATGGGGCGAAGTGTGACTGGGACTTGATCCAGTTCCACCACTGCTGGAAGAACCTGTTCCTCCAACTGATGACAGTAGTCCAGGCAGAGACTGTTGAAGGGCTGCTAGGCTTCCTAAAGATGCCAAGTTGAGTAACGCATTCCCAATGCTGTTCTGAATATTGCTCAAGTTTGAAAGGGCAGCCAGATTTTCCGGTTTCACTATTGTGAACAAAACAAAAGCATATAAACTTTAGAGACAGAGCTTTTCAACACATTTGCTCATTGTTCATGTCATAATACCAACATTTTTAAATGATCCAATTTTACATGTTGAGCTGTTAATTTAATCCGAATAGGTGATTTATAAAAAGTAATATAAATATATGAGGCCCTATTTTATCAATCCATCATACATTTATACTCATCTCTACTCTTCTTTTACACAGACATTTGTACCATGTTAAATGTGCGATGACCATCAAATAGGTATTCCCACGTAAGATGATTTTCTTTGAGGGAACTTTTTTATAGACCTCATCTACTACCATTACATTACATCATTTTTATGGAGCCATTCTGCATGCTCTAATTCTATCAGGTTTTGTCAGTTAAAGCATTGAATTATCATCCTATTCATTACGTCATCCGATAAATATACCTTGCCCCATTATCCTCTACTTAATATTTAAATAGGAAATAACCGACCGACAGCTTGACAGCTAATCGAGAAAAAAAACAAGCCTACAAAGACGGTACTCCGTAAAAATTAAAGAATTATGCTGCAAGAGATTTACTATAAAAATGCCACGCATAATGGTATGACCACATCTGTATTTTGCAGGTAGTCATATTTGGGAAAGTTTATTTACTACGGTTGAATAATAATAATGCAGTTATTGTTTAATATGTAAGGTAAAAAAGTAATAGTAATCCCGAAAAAATAATGTGAGCCATATAGTAGAGGAATCTAACCACACATGTATTGGACCGATTTCGGGATCAACACGATATCAATATCTACTCCTGAAAATGAAGTTTACAAAAACCCGTGGTAAAACTTGATTCATGAGTTACCTATATGCATATCCTTGCAGCTCCATTTATTGTTTATGATTCATGTGACTTTTCTTGAACAAGAATCCAATCACATCAGCTTCTATGTATATTGTTATGCATATTATCCATATAATACTTTGTTACAACTGTGTATTCTTGCTGAGCTACTTTAGCATCTTCTGAATCATACACTAAAACATGAAGTGAACACACATGATATTACTTTTTGTTACAATGTAAGATTTGACGGACCTCCTTAGTACTTAACTCATTTTTTATGAATTATGCATTCAATACCAATTTTTGATGCCCATCCAATACACAATATTTCAAGTTTGATTTTTATGGCCACAGACTGAATTTTTAATGTGAGGCTCAAACCTTTTAACATTTTACAGCCTTTGTCTTTCACTAATCATAATAATATCAGCTAAAAAGAAGCTATATATTGGTACATTGGTAGCCCTGTTACTTTTCTTTTTGTGTTGCCTATCTAAATGAAGACTTTTTTCAGCCTGTGATTTTATTATATCATATTGCCGTTTTCTGCTTTCTAGATCTCTGTATAACCACTTCATCATTTTTATCATCATCCCCGAGATCATAAAAACGTGTGATATGTAAGCAGGCATGTAAAGTATTTTGCTACTATCAACTATACTCTAATAAAGAAGACTATTACATCCTATCGTTTGCCTTGATAAGATATTATGGGAGGCAAACACGATTAATTGAAATCATGCATAATGATGTTTGAAACTGGGCATAAAGAAAATCTATGACCCTATCAAAAATGATTGTGTAATTTCCCATGTGTTATTTTATTATTCTCATAATTTTAAAATTCAACCGTTTCAAGATCAATATATTGATTTTTTAAATAAAATAGGGTACTTATGGCTAAAACATTGCAGATTATAAATTGACTGCTAGTTCTTCTTCTTTTCACTGGGATTGCCAATCCGACTTGCATGAAATGAAATATTAGCTATACTTTAGTTTAAAATCTTTTTACACTAATACTACATTCCATGTACACATACATTATGCATCAGCAAATTCAATCATAATTTCGTGATTTGAACGTGTTTTAATCATTACATTTTGTAGGCAATAATGCAAACAAAAAATGATTGGTAACTTGCCTGCTGAGAAAATATATTATTATTACTTTTCTAAGCATTCTCTTTAGTCCTACATCACATGTGAAACAAATGGAGAATAAAATGTTCATTTTGATTTTATATCTTGTGTTAAATTCATCGTATATAAATATTGACAGCAAGTTGGTGCATGACATGAGAGAGAGAAAGAAAAGGCAAGGTAAAAGCACGCACACATTTTCAACCCAAAAAAAGCTGCTGTGGTGGTAGAACGACATGGGCTGAGACTCGCCTTACTAAATAACGGCCACCCCTTTGAATCCGTTTGCTGAGAAATAAATTATCCATCCACGCAACAACATAAATAAAAGTATCATCTTTACTGCCACCACCACTACAAACGCATTCATCGTGTTTCTTACTTACTCCTGCTTTTCGCTGGCAGTCAACATAAAAGCGTGGTATAACAATCTATGAAAGCAGTTATGAGTAGTAGTGGTAGTGTGGCGAACCACTCAAAAGCAATTATATCATGTAGGAAAGCTTTTGGGAGGATCGTCATGATATTATAAACTAAGAAAAAAATCTCGTATGTTGTCTTCGTGTAAAATCTCTCCTGCTTAACATAATCTGACTAAGATAAGAGAATGAAAAAGGGAAGCCGCTAGCAGCAATAATTATAATTACATGGAACATGATGATTATTCATTAATAATTCATTTTGATGGGTTATGCTAATACGTGTAGCTGAGGATATCTTAGGGATGAATGATGAATGCATGCTTCTTTCTTCAACTGAATGACCAATGACTTTTATTGTGACATAGAAATAACATGCAAAAAGCTCTTAAAATGGGCATGTATTACATAGTTGTTCTTGAGGCTAATATCGACTCAGACAACATTTACATGTTTGCATTACTCGCATCGAGGTAATAAATCCGAAAAAGTGATTTGCTGCAGGGATTGTAAATAACACCAATGATTTCTCATTCATTGACTTTTTCCGATCAAGTTGATAATGGCTTTAATTCTTCTTTGTATGAGCTAAAAACAACTTCTTTTCTGTTGTAAACAGTAATGGTATTTGTCAAGCTAAATGCATTTGAACTCTGTAATAAATGCATGAAAGACTAATAAAACTAATATGTATGCTACTTTTTTCCAGAAATGAGCCTGTAAATGCTCAATATAATATTCAAAGTGCGAAGGACACATTAATTTCCACTCTGGAGGGTAGTTCCCCATTATTTTTTTGCTTCCTATCAAACTTCTCACAGTAATGTTATAATGCAGAGTATATATATATACCCGAGACAGAAGGACGAACCGAAACGGCATTACATTAGGAAGCTGGTGACTTCTTTTTGCATTATTATTACAATCAACCTTAAAAAATACTCTGTCCGCTTCGTTGTGTTCCTTTCTGCTCATTTCTTTTGAATTTTTTAAGGAAAGTAAATTAAGCACAGGATGAAAACAACGAATTTTCAAGTAATAAGAAAAGGATTAAGATTAAGGTGGTATCGTTGGTGTCGGCTAAAAATGCATCACGGCCCATAGATGAAAAAAGTCTATTTGCATTCTCTTTGCATTCCATGAACATTCGCTACCTTCATCATTCATTATCTCTCTCTCCTTCTCTTTCCTCCTGTATTCACTTTCGGTAAGTCCATGTAATAACCTTTACTCTCGCCTTGCTCACTCTGTGTGTGTCTGCGTTTATAAGAGTTATGTCTGACTTGTTAACCCTTTTTCCTGCTTACATATATATAGCAGTAGTATATATTACAGAATGTGTGTTGTATGCCACCAAAGACTGAAAACTACTCACATTATTACAATATTATTATGCAAGAAGCTTCCATTGTAAGACTTATTGCTTGTGACTCACCGAGCCAATGAAATATCCACTGTGAATGGAAAATGCACAAGACAAGTTTAGTAATCAGGTATCAAGGTTCGCCCTTTTTTTCGTCATCTTCACAGGAGCAACATTATACACAATTTGGAATTAGCTATTCTCAACATCACATTAATTCATCTATCAGTCAGCCCTTTATTGCTCTACCCTCAGTAACAGCTTGCCCATCCCAATTTTCCAATCATCCATGCCTAAAAATGAATGGCTACGTTAATGCCGATTCTCTTAACGTAAATGTCTACATATGCCCAACTAAATTACTTCAAATTTAGCAAAGTATTTTTTTGCCTTAATGTCTAAAGTTTAATAAAGAAAGGTTAGAAATGGTACGTTTTAAATGAAAGATTGAATTTGGGATTTTTGCTAGAGTTTTGATTCTTGGTAAATAACAGAAACAATAAATAAGATAAATCACCTTCTGCTGACTGAAGAGGCGAAGAAGAATGGGATTTACTTTCGGTCTTTATAACTGGGTCTCTGTACTGCTGACTGTGCTTAGAGTGAGAGCCATGTCCTTGTTGCTGGCCATGATGAGCACCATACGAGGTTCTGTGTTGATGATGAGATTGATGTTGTTGGTGCCCATGAGAAGAGTGATACCTTTCTCCAGCATGTTGATGATGACTTACAGAATGTCTTAGGCTACCGTGACCGTTTACGAAAGGCTCCTTACTCAATGAATTACTACCACCACTGTTGTCGTTTCTCCCTGGAGCAATTCCACTGTTTGAGCGTAGACCAGGGGATGAGGATGGGGAAACACCGCCTGACCGACTGGTTCTTCCTGATCCTCCTAACTAACAAAAAGGCTTATTTATTATTCCTTTTATATCTAGCCTTTATAAAGCTATTCTTGTGAATAATAACCGAAATTATGCAAGCCATAATGAAGAGAAACGGAACGTACATACAAGAGGACATGAAATAAATTCAAGAATTAATAAAATGCAGAGAAACTCTTTTTCCTGGTTTGATATATTATAAGCACGTCATCCATTTTTATGCATGTGCTCACAACAACAACAAACAAAGTGAATGCTTCACACTATGTATTATAAAGTAAACATGGGCATTTTCCGAGATGTGACATGGACAGATCAGCTTAAATTGTGCAGCAGGACAAAATGAGAATAGGGATGGGAATTATTATCCTTAAGCTCTTGAGTAACACAGAGAGAGAGCAAGAATTGTAATGTAATGTACAAAAACTACTATGCATATATTACTTCAACCCCGTCGTCGTCGGATTTCACTGCAAAGTGGATTTTGTGTTAAGTTATAGTATGTTTTGTATGCAAGCATGAAAATGGAGTCATGTACACCAAGTCCATTCGTTCATTTAAAACATTTCATTTACTCCAATATTTTCCTCATCATCATCATCTCTGTTCCGTCGGCTTTTGTCTCCTATGTTAATTTCGCAATCAATTTCCGACACAGCCGAACAACTAATGTACACACAGAAGAAATAATGAAGCTGCTTTTTAGAGTGACTGACTGCATTGTGCATATAGTGAGTGGGAGAAAAGAGTGAGAGAGCAAAGAATACGAGCATAAGCAGATGACTATGATGATGACGATGAAGGGTAGGAATGGAAATTGAATTTTATTGATGAACTAAAAAATCAGCAGCAGGGAATAGTTAGCAGTTGGCTAATACCATGGTTCTCGCTTAAAAAGGACCTTATCATCATCACCTCTTTTACTCAACTCTGTCCTTGTCTTTGTTTTCTCATTTTTTATACAGACTCATGCATTACATCATCTCATCATAGTTGCGACCTGCAGGAATAATATATGATTGCTTATGATGACATACTAGGCAAAATTAAGTATCTAAATCTTTCACTGTATACATTATTATTATTAATATATGAATGTATTATAATCTTGTTGCAATTTAGCAAGCGCACACACACACTTTTGTCTAGTGTTTCCACATGTTGTTTTTTATTTCAGCAAAGTTGCCCTCTGACTATATTATGTGACCCCTTTTGAGGATGAAAGATAGATATTATGACTGATATGTAGGTAGTATTGCCCCTTGAATACAAATATCAAGAGAACAAAGTCCGAACAAAGTATGTGTGTAAAAGGGATCGGGATAGAAAGGAAAGAGCAGACGAGATAATGTGTTCAATCCCTTTTTACCAACTACATTGCACTATTTTTCTGGCCATCCGTCCAGAAACGAGGGGGCAATAATCAGATGCAAAGTATGCTGTGTAAAACCAAGGTTTTCACTAAAAAAGCTTAAAGAGCAAACTGTAATGTGTGCCTGGGGCAGCTTAAATACATTGCCGCTATTGTAGCCTTGTAGCTACTACTTTTTTGGCCAAGGATAATAATAACACATCGTATTATGTTTGAATGGTTGTGAGAGTGAAGCTTTTTATACTTTACATAATGTACACATAAAGAGTGTGTATGCAACGTGTGAGAGAAGACCACTCACTCTATATGCTTATGGAAGTTATATAAGGGTATTCTTTTGGCATATGCAATGATCGCGTCGTGTTGCAATAGAAAAAGAAGTGAGTCCCATTCGGTTTATTTATGTAAAATATTTGTCTTCACTTCATCCCCAACAAAACTAATGTTGGAAGGAGTCCCCGAAGAACAGGAACGTGCGTTATGCTGATGCTTATTATTATTATTATGATTGCTATTAATAAAGTTGAGAGAGAAAACAGAGAGAGCAATACAAGCTCAGCCATAACCATTTGTTCAATGTAGTGATCATCACATGAGAGTTTTTAGTTTTTATGTAAGGCATTTATATAGCATACCTATGAATAGCAGGAGTATAAAGCATAAAATATGAGATGGATCTGTGGATGGATGCCCAACAGCTTCTTTAACACATCAGCTTAATTTCATTAGTGATTTTATCATTTCCCTTCCGCCTCAAGGCTCATTATGCAAAATTAATTATTGTGTATGAGGAGAAGAAATGAGAAAAAATAAATAAAGCTGTATCACATCTGCACACTTGTGTGCGTATTTTAATGTTGGTATTGGACGATGATGATATGATCACCACTTTCATTTTTCATTGTGATGATAAATCAACCAACTGCAATCTTATATCAGCGACCCTAAACTTCGTGATCATGAATGAAGTAATATGTAATGAGGCAAGTGTAGTTTGAGCTGTGTACTAAAGTATTTTCTCTAGTTACTTGATTCATATGCACAATAGCTGAAGATGATACCCTGCTGAGGAGCCCAAAAGCATAGAAAAACTTATGCAAACCTCATCAACATCAAATTTCATTTCCTGAATTTAAATTAAACGAATAGAGAGTAGTTGTTTCATTGAATGCGTTTTTCAATATATGATTGATGTGTATATGAAAAAAGTACGTATGTGTATACAGAGGGAAAAATAATACATATTCTACTTTACTACATAAACTCCTTTGCAATCCTTCATTGCAAAACATGGATTTAAATTCTAGAATCATCAGCATCATGTATTATCATCATATAATG
>JAHZNG010002443.1:0-13935 GCA_027744375.1 Orchesellides sinensis
CTATCTGAAACACATCCAAGCATACATTTCAATATTATGGCTTAACTTGATTATTTGGCTTGTGTCCGTCTGGTTTTTTCGTTTATTCTTTTGCTGTCGATGTACCAGTAAGCCCGCTACTTATTTGTTTAATCACAAGATGAACAATGACTGTGTGCTCCAAAGCTCATAAAAAGGACGAAAAGTCTTTAGGTATTGCAATATATACAACTCTGATAGTTTAAATGAATTATGAATTAGACAATTACATGTTTTTTACTTTGTGTTAAATTATGCACATAAAATTTATCCATGTTTATTGTGATTCTGCCCAGCCAACATGGGAATGTATGTACTTTTGTGCAAGCTTTATAGTTTACCTTCCAGTAGCATTTGCAATAAAAACTAGGCAGGTATTATGAAAACTACAAACTAGTGAATGTACAAACAAACTACAAACGAGCCTATAATGATTATCTAGCTCAACTTGAACAGGTTTCATGTTTTCGTTATAATTAGAATTTTAATAAATTGCTGGATAAAATGGTGAGAATCGGGTAAAAAAGTGTTTATGTGCTGGTTAAATGAAAGTCTTGCTTATCATTGCAAAGTATTCTATTTCTCACCTAAACCCATCTCATAACTCATTCGGGCAATAACTAATTGCAACATTTAAGAACTACATATGCCATGAATGAATGTTCTGTACTGTTGTGCATGTATATATTACAAGCAAGAGGTCTGGTTTTACAATTATACACGAATGGGATACCAACTGCAAATCTTGGGTACCTAAGGGGCGGACTTGACTGAAAAAAGATCGCTTATGTTGATTGCTGCCTCTACTATATTTCATTTTGTCGCCGGTTTACACCAAACCTTATTATCACCGACACCTTCACCCTTGGTATTTGATTTTCTTGAACAACTAAAAATATTACCTTTTTAGCAGTTTTCCAACAGAACTGATGTATTAGGTACATTTATCACATTGAATTTATACAAATGTTTTGCCTGCGCCTGCAGTAAATTAGTTGTCAAAACCTTGCTACCTTGTTTCGTTTCTTTTTAAAAAACATGCAAAAATTATCACCATCTATTTTACATTTCCCCGTATAAAATTAATCTTTCCGTTTGACAATGTAAAATATACAGGAGCTGGATATATGCGCAAAGTAGCGTTTTATGTGTTTAAAATTAAATGCTTTAAGGCATTCAGCTACCTGGTTTCGACTTTAACTCCAGTTTTGCCAGAACGTACCTTTTGCCAGAGATTTTCATTATGCTTTCCGTATGCTTATGTGAAATCCACAAAAAAGATGTGAACATTTTTAATTTTTAAATGTATGATTTTGTACTCATAACATTCTTATATCATTGTACATATGTCTGATAGCTGATTTATGCAAAAAGTAAAATACATAAATGACTTTGCTGAAGGATTCTTTGTACTTCTTGGACTTCCAGTGAGTTTATGCGAAAATACGAAAGAAGTTGGATGAAGACGATGACTAGGAAACTCACTGAGCACTTCTTAGGGAATCAAGCCTCCCGCACAGCCAAACCTGGGTGTTTCTCCTTCCAATGTGCGGACATAAATATTTTATGTACTTTTCACAGGGACAACAACAACTTGGCCAGTTTAATGGGGTATAACCCAGCATGATGTGGATAAATGCTGGGAAATCAGCAGGATGTTGGATCAACAAAATATTAATCTTTGGGAAAGACTTCTTTTGTCCTGTCCTCTATCTAGAAATAATATGCAATACAAGGCAAGTCACATTTTTTTGTGTTACTAAAAAATCTTTTGGTTTCATGCTTTACACACTCTCGGCAGGAGCTAATCTAGAATGTAGTTTACAGCGGTAGGCAAAAGTAGTTTTTGGGATGAGGTCCATGTTATCACATATCATTGCATTGCATTGTCGTCAGTCCTTCATTGTCATCCATCCGGTTGCAATGTTTAGAATCTTATCATGATTGCTGTATAGTATGCCGTTTTGATAGTTTGCTCTTAAGCAACGTGGTATAACAACTCTTTATTGAATCTCTTGTCGGAAAATAGGAAGGAAGGAGGAAGTACGGAAATCAACTAAATAGAAGTATGAAACATGCGGTATAAATGAATGTAAAACAAAGAGTGTCTTATTTTTTGCATAACAGGACATTATGACATTTACACAATGTGTGATAGATGTGTCAGACTTGATGGGTAATTTATAAAACAAAGCAAATTTTATCGATACCGTAAATACAGCTATAGCGTCAGTTCCTTGTGTTTTATGGACATTATTGTTTTGTAAATATGATTCTTGGGTAAATATGAAACTTTAAGAGATCCAGCAATGCTTAGCGTAGTATTTTGCAATTTACTTGTATTTTTTCAGGGAAGATCTTGGAAAAAAGGAACTGAGGTTTAACAATAAGCTACTAATCACTAACGAAGTAAACTCACTTTCTTACAAAAGAAGTCCAATCGAAGATGAGGTACAATGTACAAGGTGAATGAACCGTGATAGGATGATGACGATTATGGTAATAGTACACTGTGGTTTTGCAAAATTGCATGTGCACGACATTTTTAAGATTAAACTGCTGTACTTTACTATAAATGAAAAAAGCAAATCATATAGTACAACAACTGCATGATAATAAGTTTACCAAGAAAATGTACTTCAGTTTATTATATTATATAATACGCGTATATTCTATCATAACGCATTGTGTTCGTCTAACGTTTGTCACGAATCATTTCTCTTTCAAGTCCCACGCTGGACACAAAACCGTGATCTTCGTTACCTGGCCTTCTCGACCATGATATTTTGATGCATGCATACATACGCGTATTTTACACGACCAAGTAAAAGTGCAGTTCACGAAGTTGTATAGGAGTTCCTAGACATTTTTATCTTGCAAGGTAATGTATCCCATACAGTGTGCAAGTCTGTCTGTATTTCAGCATAAGAAGTTTATACTCTCAAAAGTAATCTGAAAAATATTTGCAACACAATTACAAATTCGAAATACCCATGTACAAATATGTATGTACATTTTACACATATGTGCATTATGTAACTTCACCAGTTTTAATCCAATTGTTGCAGTAAGCGCGTACACAGAGTTTTTAATGAAAGTATCAGGACAAGTTGTTCTGTATCTTGTAAATGAATCCGTGACTGTTTTGACTGGATGAAAAGTTGTAAATGAAAAGGCATTGAATGCGTTGGATTAATGCAGGAAGAGTTTCAGCAAGCTAAGATATTTATGTACGTAGGAAGGAAATATGTAGACGGTGTAAGAAGTCATGACTGTTTTGAACCAGTCTCAAGTAAATGACCGAATAATAAGTAATACAGCTATAAATCTACAAAGCAGCATTCATTATCCGTTTTTTCTAGGGGTCAGTCATTCTGAAGGCAACAAGAAGGAATTGCAATCAAAAACAACTTAAAAGCCCCATTCTCATATTACCCACACTTTGGTTAAATTATAATCCAGAATATTTGTATGTCTACTGCATATAAATTGGGGATGCATTTTGTAAATCATTAATTACTGCAATTAATTTACTGACAGGTAGTCTACAAAACATCACTGATGAACTATGAGGGTAATCGATTTAGTGGTTAAAGAAGGCTTCCAATTTAAACTGGTGTAACTTGATTTTTGTATCTCTTTGAAATCCAGGGTGCGATTATCAGGTCGCCCCAAAGGTATTACTCAAAGTCAAAGACTTTACCTTTACCTACAGCCTACAGACGAGTAACAAGGCGACAAACATTGTTATTTAATAATACACACTTGCAATTACATAAATCCTTCTTATTTTACACTAGGATTTACACATGAAGACTGGGACCTACTATCATATCAGGATGACGATCATCATCAACAACCCTAATTTTTATGGCATATCAAACTACTCGTGCAATTTTATGGGTACACTCCCAACTCGTAAATGTTTGAACATCACCACTCCAGCTAACTAATCGTTGTCATCATCAGCATATTACATGAAAGACCAGGTAACAGTAACATGGATAAGCTTAAAGTTTGTACACAGGGCACAAGGGGTTAGATATTTACTTCATATCAAGATATACATTTTGGTTGTTGGTGTAAGTTCTTCGCTTTGATAATCTTTTTTTTTTTGTTTGGAACCCTCCTTGGTTGTTTGTAATCTGAGAGCACTCAAATAAATATCCTGAGCACTATATGCATATATTATGTCCTTTTTATGTCGGTTATCAGTAGGTTACAAACTACATGGTTTTTATACATTGCGTATTTTACTATACATACCTACCTACCTGCACCAGCCTGTATACACAGTTCGGTGATAATAATAAAAGTGCATCAGTGCAAACATGTCTACAAGATAATTGTTCATCTTTTCAAGTAAAAGTGACTCCAGTAAGCAGTCAGAGATAGTTGAAAAGTGATCAGCGATCATTTCAGTTTTATGCGATTATACAATGAAACCTTAAACCAATCTTCATGCTGTGATAAGCAAAACAAAATTTAATGTAAGCCCTGGTCTGCTTGACAATGATGCGAAAGGTAAAGAGTGAGGTAAGCCAAAATATATAAAAGGTTGATACACACAAAAAAGGTTGCAAGTTCCATAGAAAACTACCCTGATATAATATATCTACAAAGCAAAACGAGCCAGTTCCGGGTTGACTTTTTTTATAGTTGCTTGCCTCTGCTTGGATGTTTTGCCATTAAATGCCATGCAGAAAGCGAAAGTAGTAGTGGAAAGGTAAAACTTGATCGGTTCGATTATTTAGTGATACCCCTACATCTTTTCTTCTTTTTGATGAATACTTAGGATGTAGTATGTAACGTATATTTCTGCCAGTGTGCAACTTGTCCCGGATAGCAAACAACTGTGCGAGGGCTGCTATGAGGTAGATCATCTCAAGCTTCTACTTTGCTGTTTGCTCGACCTCGTAGTAAAGATTACGTCATATAGCAAGCTGGGATGAAGCTCAACTTGTTGCTTATCAAACAGCTTCTACAACTTCTGATTCCATTTGCTTACAATCAACTTTGATTTTTAATGTTCCGTGTACAAACATACATCAGGCCAAAATGTCGAAAAAAGTTGCAGCAAATTTTCTCTTTGATTTTTACACTGGCGGATCCTCTTTGTGTCATTAACAAAAAAAATCTTTCAGGTGTGTATACACACATCACACTACACACAATCGTATTGTAACAACAACAAACTTTACATAAATGGTAGAAAAAATGAAACACTTGCATATATATACAATACATGCACACCTACTTATGTACATGCTTGCTACACCTGAGTTAAGAAGAAATAGTTATATACATACATCCTTATGCTAACATATTACATGGCATACTTTGATCATTTCGCTTCTCTCATTCTGGTCCAGCCAGCTCCAAGATCCAATGCAGTTCAAGTTTTAAAAGTTAGGCTTGCGTTGTTTTCAAAACAATGTTAAGTTTTTTTTATCTTTTAGAGGTAATGTCAGTCGGTCGGCTAATGATTATTCCAATCAACAAAATTCTTATTTTATGTGGTTTTTCATGATATAAAGTATTCAGATTAGGAATTATATTACCTCACTTTTGTTATATAGTTAAAAAGGCAGGTTAAGCAGGATGAGTAACCGATACGTGCTATATTGGTCCTATTGGAGTTTACATTTACGCAAGGAAGACACCTTAGTATACAATTTTTGTGTGTTATTAAAAGTAAGCTATTCAGCCTTTTATGTTTATTAAATGTAGATCTATATGTCGTATGTATAAGTCAAGTCGTATTAAGGGCAAATGCGAAAGAATTCAGGACTAGTATTTGATTTTGACAAACTTAGGAACATAAAATGAGTAAACTAACTCAATGCAGATGCATCCCGTCAGGAAGCTTCAAAATTAAGTGCATTAAATTTGCTCCTCAACAAACCCCCTCCTTATTTTTTGCAGATGGGACATTTTTCAGTTTTCTCAAGTCCATTTATTACCTAACGGACAAGTCATTTTCATTCTGAATCTATCCTCAAGTTGAGTTCACATGAGAAAAGGAATCTCACACGGTACTAATCATCATTTATTCACCAAAAATAAATCAGTTGCGTAAAGAAAGTTAAGTAAAGACACTTTGAAAGCTCACAGGAGGTGGGAATGGGAACCAGAGCCATCAAACTCGTTTGAATAATACCATTATTCGGAGTACAAATGCAAACCAGCATTATTATATAATCATCATCGTCATCATTATCATCAACTCTCCGTTCGCATTAAATATATCATTGTTGTTATTATGCCTTGCAGCATAAATAGCAAATACAATGGATTCGTCAGGTAAAAATAAGCAGAGGATGAAAAAAGTACTTTATTTTTCCTCCCTTTTCCTTTAGTTCAAGTAAATGGATACATAATATGCAGATGTGAAAAGATAATCTTGAACCGTAATGACACTTTATGTATAGTTATTGTCCAAGTTTATAGCTTGCTTTTTTCATTTCGACGTAGTTATGTAGGCACATACTACATATATACTGTGTGTTTGTGTTAATGTTTATGCATATTACTTAAATCTGCGTTTTTCTCCATTGCATCTATATGTCTCTCCATCTTCCCATCATCATCCCTTTGCTAGAAATGGTTTGGAGTTCTGAAATCCAAACGATGTCCGTTAATGGTAGTAAGGATTTTACAAGATATTGACTTTCATTTGCCAGAAAACCTTCAAATAATCATAATAATAATGCGAAACGAAGCTATCATAAGCCGCAGCATGGCTGGAGGGCAGTTTTTCCGATACAACATTTGAATGAAGGGTTGACTCTGAATTTGGTAAGTTTTAAAAAATCACATAAGATTCTAATACGATATTCGTTATATACCTTATTTAAGCATACCTACTCTTTTACTCACACTACGTAAAACTAGACTCATGAATGTTTATGTCCACATAAGTTTTCCCATTGCGACTTTCAATTTCGTTCACTTGACCATATTACACTTTAATACTGACTATACATATGCTTGCTCATTTTTTTGTAGGCGAGAGAATTGTTTGAAGGCCGACCTTCCCATCGCATCACTATTCTTGCAGTCATCTTTCTAACTTTTCACAAAAAAAGTATATTTTTCTTATATAAAAGCTTGAGATCTGCATTGTTTATCCATTGAATGTATGGAGATTATTCATATGTGTGTGTGGTGTGTCCCACATACGTTGTATGCAATATTATGATGGCTTGGCAGTTTTGATTTTTTTATGTGAGGGTTGGATGTGATAATGATGACTTTGATGACGGGGTTGAATAATACAGGCAATTTTTTGATGAGTGAAGGTGAAACAGACTTGAGATTACGATACATTTTCATAGGAGATCACAACAGACTATGTAAGGTCATTGTTTCATTTGGGTTTTGAAAAAGACTTTTCACTTTAAATTGCATATAAATTTAATAGCCTGAGTTTTTGCGGACATGGTGTACACATGCTTATGGCCATGTATAAAAATGCACATCTGCATATGTACAGCAAAATAAATTGAATTGGACTCAGAACCAGAATCTAAACCGAACTAAATTCCTTGGTTGGGATCACAGTTTTAGAGGTATGTCTGTCTGAATACAACTTAGATCTTTGTAACTCTCCAAGAATCTCGCTTTACAGATGAAGATTGCTCATATCGTTCACAAGCCAAAACCTCAGCAACATTCCATTTTCTCTAATAATCGTTTTACCTGTATTCCTTCACATAGTACTGCGAGATAAGTAATAGTAATAATCATAATCACAAAAGTGTAAATGTACTGACGGCTCTGATGGTGTTTTTAATGTATGATGCTTTTAAAGTCCTCTTCAGAACAATTTTAATGAAATGAATGGAGAAAAACCCGATCTGAGTGAATGATAATGATGTTGTGCTCTTCTGTCCAAGTAGTAGTAAGTTTTTTTTGTCAAGAGCATTTTTGTTGTTAATACGATACAGTGATAATATTTTAACGCGCTTTTATTGCCTTTCAGTCTCCTAAACTCCGGCACAGGAATCAAGTCGGTGATAATAATCATGATGATGACGATGATTGTAAATGGTGATGAATCAGGATCTGTGAGTGTTGAAACAAGGGATGAGAGAGGGACAAATAAGTAGGTATATTGAAAGCGTTTAAGGAACAAAGAAAAAGCTTTTACAATGAGTATCTAAAACCTGTGAGTTTTCCCAAATACTCTCAAGATGTGCCAAGAGTTTTAGAAGTTGAACTAAAACTAAAGCTACAATTTATCAAGTCATCTCTGTAAAAATCTGTATGAAGCGGCACATAATTCATAAAGCTGGCCAGAATTTCCAAATTAATATTTAGTCCATTCTCGACAGGCTAGGTATACGTGGTTATTGACTGTAGGTGTATCAAAAATAGATGAACTGCCTTTTTCATCGATCTTACAAAATCGTATCAGTTATCATTGCTCTAATGTAGGATATTTCTTCGCTACAATAAAACCCTACAGGTATTTGCACAATGAACCATAAAACAGTAATCGAAGAAGCCATAAACACACCAACAGAGGAATATAAAGACTCAAATATAGCTTTTGGGTAAAAATTATGCAAAAAAGGTTTTCACGGATAGTACCACAAGAGTAGTCGGCAAACTCTTATGAAAAAGCAAAAAGATATAAAAGTTACACCCAACGAGAACGCTTAATAAAATTGAGGAATCGCCCCAGCCATTTATCAAGTTGAGTACAAAACGTAAATGGCAATTCAGCACGAGTGAGAAAAACACGGCTTTTATATTGAAAACTGCAACTTGATCTGATCAAAAGAATTAAAGTGTGTTGTTAGGTAGGACCGGCATTGTTTATTGAAATTCAAGATTTCAGATTTTTGTACATATCTACATCTGCAGTAAATGCATCCTTTTTTATTATTTGTACTTTTTTATCCAACCAAACTACCTATATAATACGTAGCTACTACTACAACTACATAGTACAAGTTGTGTTGTGGAGAAACGAGTTTACGTTACTAATGAGGATACTAGTAAAGTGCTCGGCCATCGTATTTCAAAAACTCCACAAACAATGAAAAAATATACCTGGGTAGTTTTTAACACGTTTTTTGAGCAACGACAATTTTCAGTGTTGGTTACAAGAACAACAACAAAACTTAGTAAATGTATTGTGTCGAGCGTCATTCATTGTCTGTGCCGAGTGTCAATGTGTTTCTTTGAAGGGAAGAATTTGCGTAAAACGCGTTTTTAATGTAAACCACATTTACTACCTGGTTTATTTTGAGCTTCCACAAGAAACATGATGTTTTTAAGTTGCTGTTGGACATTGGTCGAGTTAATATATGATAATGAGCGGCAACGATGCAGTAAGATAATGCAGTTTCTGAAAATAGGTAGGTAGGTACGCATCGTATATATCTACGTATACACATACAGTATATGTAACGTTAATGCTTTTATGAATATGCAAATAAAGATATTGAGTTGTCTTCTACAAAAAAGCAATTTACAATTTAGTTAGTAGCATGTATTTTCTTTCTTTATTATGACTGAGGAATATTATGCGCATGGAGCATCCATTTGCAAAAGGGTACTAGGAGCGCGTGTGGTTTCAATTAGAGTTCATGCTAATTTACATTAAAAATCATTTTCTTCAAGAATGTATGCTCAATAACTTACGACTAAATGCTTGTTTTTGTGCAATTTCAAATTCTTGCTATAATACATACATAATGGTTATCTTGTACTACAAAATGGGGGGAAATGAATGAAGTATCTAGTGTGAGTAGAGCTTGTACAAGTATCATTAAAGCTGCACCTTATAATATTTTAAAAGCAGGATATTTTTATTAATTAAAGATACAAGAAAGAGGGTGTCATTTAACGGCTTCTTATAATAGAAAGTAGCATTTATGAAGATTATTTTATAAAGCCAAACTCCCATTTGGTTTGTCCTTGGATATTATTGCTATTATTTTATACTAAAGTACAATCTCAAATATGTACATATGCCTATATGATAATTCTGTTGTAATTTGTGCAAAGGTGTTAAAAGTAAAAATGAATCCTAGGTATTTTAATTTCGATGTTTACTTTTATCTCGGTATACACTTAATAGATTTGCTTGTAAATAAAAATAAACCACTTCACTACTTCCAGGACAGAAAATCCATTCAGGGTTTTCATAGAAGCACCTGGCTAGCGGATATTACTTCCGTTGAATGAAGACTCCTCAAGTGAGCAGACATGACTATTCAGAAGTTTATCAGTATTATAGAGATGAATCGTCTGGTATGCACTGCATGTGTATATAACATTATACCCCCATTATAAATGTTTTTAAACCGTGCTAGAGATTCTTCAGTTTAGGCATATCATCAACATCGGATGACCGCTACTGCTACCATTTTAGCTACCACACAATCAGCACTATTTTATTGCTCGTGACCACTTTGGGGCTCTTTAAAAAATACTCTGGCTGCTGGAAAAATTCTTTTCTCTTCTCTTTGGCTGACGTTGATGATTACAATAAACCGAATGGAGAGACGAGAGTCGTATGATGACGAGCATGATTATGAAAGATGATGAGATTCGTTATATTTTATTATTACAATATCAACATAATTTTTCTAGTGAAACTCTATATGTATTATGTGTGTTTCTGTGATTATGTACACATTTTTTTCTAGATGCGTGGCAAACGAAAATAATGGCATACTTTTGGTTTGGTTCTGGATTGTGGCTCAGGACAATAAACGGTTGGCATTTAGTTCATTTCACTTAGACTCAACTACTCAACTCTCTGTAATTTGGTTACTGTGCTTGTGCCTCTTATGTGGAACGAAACATATATACTCTTTGGAATGTCAAGTATGGACCAGTTGGCAACAATAAACAGGAATAGCAGAATGTTTTATTGTTGCTCTAACAAGCATTTCAACTACTCGTCAACAATATCAAAAATCAGCATCACAGTAAAACACTTTGTATGCTCCTTCAGTTCAGGACGATGACGACCACGGCTGAGATGCTGTTGGTTAGAAAGGTGAGAGTGAAAAGGTTGCATTCAATCGTACGTGCTTGGTTTCATTGATTTTTAACCATTTTAAATGGCAAACATTCTTTCACAGTGGTATGCACAATTCACTGGTAATATGGAATCTGAATGATGAGTTTCATAAAAACCATTTTAACGAAACATCCAAGTTTCTGAAATTTTCGTTTTAAAAGCAATGCCTCTTTTTTAGATCCATGTGGAAGTTTTATTTAGTTATAGAACCCCAAATTGTTTCCCGTATTCGTATTCCCATAGTATGTTGACGCATTTTTACTTTCTTTATGACAAAACGATTGCAACTTGCATTTTAAAAATAACGTGACGATTATCATGTTCTCAGATTCATTTTCACGAAATGCATGCCTATCCTCACCTGGATATTGGATTAGTGATAAAAAGCTCACGAAACGCGTGCTAAAAAGTTGACGGAAAAATTAACCAGCTTTAAAAGAATCCCCTGCAGTACTGTGTTTACCCAACCTTCGCATTTTTAGCCCACTCACATGCTCCATGCACCAACAATGAAGTTCAAGACGAGCATCCATGGGATGACCATAATCCTAAGCACGCATTGCGGTTTATACAATCATTTTGACATTATGAGCATGTTTGGAAACATCATCATCATCCTTCTTTCCCCACGCAGATGGATCACGCGCTGGTGCTGTTTATACCAAAACCCAGTTTGGAAAAAATACCTAACTGCCAATGAAGCTCTGAAGCCTTCTAGGTATTTGCAATTCCAATATGGTATCTTGTCTATAAATGTTGAAGGCGGATGTAGATCGTTCACTTCCAAAAAGGAGTATTGTACGTTATTTTGCATAAAACACAAATATCAGCTCATGTGCAATGTAATGCAGAGAATTTTTGCATTAAAATATCTTTCTTCCGATTTTCCACATTTTGGTTTATTCAAGATGACTGCACAAGTCTGGATTTTGATAGTGCGTAGAGTTTTTATTACTGATTGCATTTTCTAGACTCGAATGCAACAATAAGAAGAAAGCCAGCAACAAGAAACCAGTGGTCCACTGGCATCCTAATGCTCAACAGTTTTACATGTATCTTCTTTATCTTTACGAGCTGAGAAGTCAAGAAAGACAAGGGGAACATGGAAAAGTGCTCATCCCGAGATTATAAGAATTCCTATTACGCGCAGTCAAAAAAGATTGGGAGCTTGCTTGCCGGCACAAAAGAAAATGTTCTGTGTACACAGGTCTATGACCAATTTCTGTTATTGTGGATCCCAAATAATGCAGTAAGTATATATGTTTATATGTACATAACATATATCTTTCTCCATGATTGCGCGGCCAGTCACACACCCTCCTAATCAACATCATCATTTGTTTCGGCAGTCGCCTCTCTGAGGCTTCGTTTATCAGCAATTGTCGTAAGTCAGGTTAAGATGACAATGATGATTCAAAGAGAAAGACAAGGGGTGATGAAAGTAACCCGTTTGTTCTAAAAGTACACAGTAGAGGATTGCCTCTAGAACCATACACCGTTGTAAAGGATTGTAAAATCATAAATTTTAAACCACTACGAAGGGAATAGTGATGATTCCTACGATAGTACTATATGAACAGCCACAAAAGTATCTGTGGTAATGATCCAAACCAGGAGTCATATCACTGATTTTCTGGTTGACTGACTCGTGTGTTCTGATGATGATGCTTAGCGCTGACGTGTGCTTATTGGCTTTGTTCCTGTTTCCACAAAATCAGGAATAATGTTACAACCTGCTTTCAAAAATCTCAGACTTGGCATCAGCCAGAATATCAGTGTTATTTTCATGAACAAGGAAAAATATGTATTGTAAAGGGATTGTTTTAGTCTTGAGCTCGTGGTATTGTTTAGTGAGAGTATCTAACACGTTTTCGTTTAGTTACATTCATTCATCCCCAAAACACACACATAAGAAACAAGTATACAAGTAAGAATACAATCAACAAAGAAGGACACTGAATTACATATTCTTGCAAGTTCATTGTAGTAATTGTTTTTTGTAAAACATGGAATGCACGTCAAATCTGCCATCAACCACCTCACTTCCAACCCAATATTCTCTTGATTTTTTTTATTTGGCAAGGGTTTTTGTACAAGACCTACACCATCTCTATTTTGACGCTAATATGCATATAAAAACTTCACAAGATTTTCCTTTTCATAAAAAAGCTCAAGTCACAAGCCAAAAACACGGAGATAATGGTAGCATCGCAAACAGGAACATTTAGGCATGCAGTTTACCATCCATAATGTGCAGTTTGAACAACAATGCATTGCATACAATCTTCTCAGTTACTTCCCACTGCATCGGGATCATCCCAATATTGTTATGCTCGAGAAAAAAAACTCGTGGTTTATTGTGTTCAAATTACTTTACGTTCAAATAACGTACAATCTTAGAGATTTACTCCAAGTTCGTAAACACTAAATATGCAATTCTTCTTCTTTTTTTGGCAAGTATCTGTGGTATGGTTGAGAAAAACCGCAGTTTATCTCATTTGATACTGTTTATGGTTGGTTGCCCTCAGGCCGGGATGATTTTTAACTCTAGAAGCTTTGCAAGCAGCATGGAAATAGGTAAACTTTTTCGTAAGTAAAGCGATAATGCAGGCATACTTCGCAGGTATTTATGCCTGCTTGTCATCACATTACTCTTTCAACTGCTGCTTTTATGAGCACAGAATTGCAGTCCTTTTTGTTCCTTAAATTGAATGTAACTTGTGTCATTTTCGTGGTTTAAAACAAAAAAAACTAAGCTTTATCAAACTGAAATTCCTTAAAACCATCTTGTAAAGCATTCTCTTACTTCATTCAAAACTGAAAGTTTTTCAAGGTTTCAATCTTTACCTTTCAGTCGAAAAATACACTTGTGT
>JAHZNG010002444.1:0-14570 GCA_027744375.1 Orchesellides sinensis
TAAAACAAAGACATCTAAAACATACTAGTCAGTCAGTATTGTAAAGGAGTTTAGTCACGCAGACAATTTTGTTTTTCTTCCATCACCCCATAACTTATCCTTAATTTCCTTCCACGCCTTGGCTTGCTCATATTTGTCTCAATCACAAGACAAGTAATATTTCTCTAATGTGTGAAGTTTACACACGAATAGTACAACAATGTTCAAAAATAAAAATTAAGTATTGCGAATGGAATTGTAATAGGGAGTAGCAACTTATCGCAAAGTATGCAATTGAGGAAGAAAGCTAATGAAAAATTCCATAAGAGATGTGAGCAAACGCTGAGATAGTTAATCAATACGTACTTCAGGTAAAAGAAGATAGAGATAAGTTACATGCTATGAATATTTAATATCTTTTGCTTCAATAACTACGCCAATCTACCTACCCATCTCATGATAGTGAAACATGAGGCAGACTTGATGTTTATGTATTTGGCACAGATGAAGAATTTCACACAACTCATGTTGGTTCTGATTAAGCAGCATGATGAGAGAAAATCAGTATTCCAGCCTTTCACATCTTCTTTGGTAGCATCCGCAAGAATTTAATTACAGTTAGGTGTAGATACTATGTTAATCAAGCACTATATTTTAATGCCACGGAAGCAACCAGACTTGCTGTATCCGATTAACTTTCTTTCATCCTTCAGCCTTACACCGGCCAACTTTCCTACATTGCTTTCATTATATAATTGCATATATTAAGATGCTCTCACGTCAAACATTTGCATAATCAAAGATTTCCATCTCATCATTATAATTATGATAATGTCAAGCGTCTAGGAATTTGCAGAGCTGCAGAACTAGTTCATGTCATTCATCATCATGACATAGCTTGGGATCAAAACGCTTACGAGACGCTTGTTTCTGTGCTTCTAGTATCAAAATCTCATTCCCACCATTTTCATATTCGATTTTGCTATTTTCAGCACTTACTCACTACCGCACAGGCTCCAGGTTATATAATTCTCCTGTCATTTTACCTATAATTTAATGGAGCCTTTTAGGTTTGGTTTGTGTGAGTGAGGGTTTTACCCTAAGATTTTACCACATTATATCAAAAATAGGAAATTGTGGGGTGAGATGAAGGAAGCATTTACCATGCAAAAGTGTCAGAGGCCAATCAATGAGTCGAAAGGAAAATGATTTATGTTTAACCATATCATTTTATCTTTGTGAACTGACAAACGGTTACTGTATACGCATGAGCGCCATTGTTTCTGTCACAGTTTGGTTTTACATATTCATGAAACCTTGCTCGGTTCACCAGTAACAACTGTGTAAGTGACATTGGCACACAAAGGAGAATTGAGGGCGGTGTGAAATAGTCGCGGTTATCAATGTTTATCAGTACACTACGATGACCCTTTTATGAAAGGATTTAAAGTGAGCGACGTGAGGCGAAAAAATTAGTAGGATCTCGGTGAGGAAAATAAACCGAGAAGAGTGAGGGATATGTAAAAGCATGCTGCAGAGGGATCACGTACACATATAACTGCTTTTACACAAGTTCACGTCCGTACGAGATAGTTAACCCAGTAATGCCATTCTATATCCTATGGTGAAAGCAGAGTGAAAGAAATTAATGGATGAATGAATGGCCCACGATGGGAACATGAGAACATCTTTATTGCATGCTTCCTCTGTTATTACACTGCCATTCATTCGTTCAACATGTTATAATACTCCACCCGGCTCACTCTAGCTCTTAATTCTTTTATGTATTCTTCAATGCAGCTTTTAACGACTGTGCAATGTACATATCTGCTGCTATTAATAGTGGTAGCACGTCCCTTGTGGTAATGACCTAAAATTAATGAACAAAAAGAGCGGATCGTCGCCCTGGTAGATGAAGGATGCTGGTATTGATGCTGAGACAGTTAGAAAAATGAAAGAATAATGGGCAAAATTAAGTTGATGACGTTGATAAAAAAAGAAGACAGAGTCTTTCTTTGTGCAATATACCTACGCTTCTGAGACAAATCTATTTCTATTTTTGGCGAAAACAAGAATAAAAATTACACATAAAGTTGATACGAGGGGTAACATGACAAAGTAGTATGAATTTATATCTCATTTATCTTACATATCTCATATTTTTAAAAAGAATTGAATGTTATACCTAGACTTGTTTCTTTTCATGCATGATTTCTTACCTGATGCAATGCTGTGAGACCATCTTCATTTGCCACGTCCGGATTCACACCCGATTCCAGTAGTAAGCGAACTGCAAACAAAAAACATTATCAAGTATAGATTTTCTTCTTTCTTTAAGAATATTATTTTGTCGTAGTTATTTTCATGGCTTTACTCAATAATCTTACAGAATATAGAAGCGAATAGAGAAATTTTTTACAAATTGAAAACAAATTCAGAACGTGGAACGGGAAAAAAGAGTGAAGCTCATTCATTTATGCATGCCTGGTTATCGCAAAAGGGGTATGGAAAAGTGTTGATGAGATTATAATATATAGCAAAAGATAAATACATTCGTGTTCAGCTACGAAGAAAGTGGGTAAATGAATGAATAACGAAGTGAGAATGATTTGCTTGCTTAAGTCGTGTTTAAAGAAGAGGATGCAAAAGTAAAGCTCCTTGAAAAACAACAACGGATCTTCTCCATCCTTGTCATGTCGTTTCATTCAATTTATAAGATAGAACGGTACATGACTGTGCGTAATATTTTATATACATACCCATCTTTTTAAAGCTTTCCTTCCCGTTTGAAATGAAAGGGTTTTATTCAAAACTCTTAAAATCTGTATTCATTAAAACGAATGAATAATAACAATCTACGTCTAGGAGAAACTGAAGGGTCTTGTTTGCTTTGCCACCATAGGATCAAGCTATACCTACATACTTTGAAAAGCAATATTAGAAATATCGCAAGTAATATAGATGACAGCGTATAACATAACATTTAAATGAATAGGACTTCTTTGAAAAATTGATAATAACAAAGTTTGTTATATGAAGTTTCTATCATGAAAAAGAAGAGAGTAAGAAGGCTGACGATGACAGAAGGCTTCTTAAGTATCTTAGTAAAAGTAAATTATCTTGATTTTGCTTATGAAAAATTTGAGAGCAAAACAATACTTGTTAAAAAAATCTAGAGGAGTAAATCCGACAAATAATTACTAGAAAAAAAAACAATTGCGAAAGTTCTTTTGAATGAAAATTCTACGAAGGAAGTGGCTTAGAGAATTTAATTTTTGCTGTGTATAAAAAGATAGTCATACAGAGAAAATAAGAGCATGTACCTGCTTACATTGCTACTGTGGTGTGTTGTAAGGGAAATAGGAAAAATGAGCGGATAAAAAGTGAAATGAGGACAGGCCTATTTTTGGATTGATGTAAAAAACCAATAATTTGAGCTGTTATAGAATTTGAAGGAGAATTTCATAAAAAAACAGTTAAAAATAATGTTCAAATATGCTGTAGGCAGGACAAGTATGAGCACCTTGAAACTTCTAGTATCGTGAATCAATTTAATAGCATCTGATCCGATCTACTGGAAAATCAGGCTTAAAAAGTAATGAAATGTTTCCTTTGTTCACTTGCCCATGAAACATTGTGGAATTTAACCTCAAAAATGGTTTTTTATTTTTATTCTTTATACATACGTTCAACAGCTTCATCCTCACAAATCATCAAAGACTTGGTGTATTGTAAGTATTCAGGTCAGGAGGGATATTGTAAGTTAAAGAGAGACAATTTCTTACTATGATTGTTTCATTTATCTTATGTCGGTCGGCCATTTAAAATGAACCGGGTCGCACTTGCTCTGGCATATCAAGATCAAACGATACAATAGCAATCTACGGTGGATTTCGAAATAAAGAATACGGAAGACATAAAGCTAACCTTCATTTAGCAGACCACTTTAAAACGTTTTAAGTTTCGAATTCGCTCTTGTATGGACGTTTATTTTCCAGGAGACAATCTGAAGGTCATAAGCTTACCTCATTACGAATAAAAGTCTTTTGACCTCGACGAGTATTATGCTCAGTAAGGTAGAAAGAAAGAATGTCTACGCAAGCACAAAAAATTATTTGAACAAAACAATTTCGTTCAACGTGTATCCATAATATGCATCTAAATTATATACTTCAGTTTACTAAGACATTTTTAGGAGAGAAGGGGAAGATTTTTTGTGGAAAGGAAACAATTTATTCCCAACCGCATTTTATTTTTTTGGAGCACATTTACATGTAGGATGAAAGAATGCAGTTTTTATTCTTTCTAGATATGAGATTTATTTCAAACTCTACTTCTGTCTGCTAAAAACATCTATGGTCAACTAAAATCATTCCTTTTTACTCTACATCATCAAAGACTCTCGTCACGGACAACCTGGAAGGTACTTTTTTATTGCTCATTGTTCACCTCACCATTTATGCAGATTCAGTTGAAGGACAAACAACATGCTTTGACGCAAAAGTAATCCTCTAGATCATCACTTCCTGTCTACCTTTGTCTGCAAAGCCATAAACGCCAAAAACTTCAAAGTACTCTGCTGTTTGTACTTGTGAATCGAAGTGAAAATTTCAGAGGGGAAAGTATGTTAAGAACATTTGTAAAAAGCCCTTAAGTGCATAACTAGTAAATCTAGTTTACAACAACGAAAAAAGTAAATACGATTACATTTTTTACTTTCGACAAAAAATACCAGCAATCTGACTCGTGCATTGTCACACCTTCATATAACATTCAGACGCTTTGGGGAATCTATGTGTATTTTACAACTTGTAGTACACAGAGCAAGCTCGAGGTGACAAGTGGATTACTCACCTGTGAATCTCTAGTGAATATTCGACGGAATTGTATGCTGATAAACGTTCTTTTGATTTATTTTTTCAGCATTCTACAACATATATACATAAGCACCTCTGGTTGAGTGAATCTCATAGTTTTCTAGTACTCTCATTGTGTAATGCCCACTAACCCTACTTTTTATGAGATTCGATTTTTTCTCATCCCTGACCCAAAAAATGCTACGTAATGTAAACTTCCTGCTTTTACCTGTCTCTTTTACAGGAGCAGGTCAGCCAGCCAATTTGGGGGATATAGTACGGCTTTGCAAATTTAAAACGAAGCTATCTGTCTTTTGAATGCGATTTAACTCTCACCTACACATTTTCCTTTTTAGGACGTTTAAAGAAATGGGTATAGAATGTAAATGTAATATAATGGAAAAGCAGTTTGGAAAGGTACCAAATGTTCCCTGGCTATTTTGGCTGGATGACTACCCATGTATGTCTAGGTAAAATGGGGGAAGGGATACACAAGGATAAGAAAATGCAAAACAGCATTTTGAAGCCATTTCATTTCATGTAAAATTCAGTAGGATTTTTGTAAATAAGAATATTGAAAAAAAAACTTTGTGTACGCAGCAGCTACTAGAGAAGGTACTCAAAAGGGCAAGTATATAGGAGCATCTTATGCAAAACAGAAAATACATATAGGTAGAAAATTCCAAAGTGAATTGAGTATAAAAAACAGGCAAAGTAATTGAATGTTTGAAAGAGAAAGTGTTTTATTTTTAAGACTAACCTTCTTCAACATCGTTGCGTCCAGCTGCTTCCAAAAGCATAATACTATTCCTAAATCGGATCCGTCTTGACCCTTTTCGTCCCCCTCCATGATGAATATTATGCTTTCCAGGTAAATTTCTTCTGACTAGATCTTCCCGATGCTTTTTTGAATTACTGTTTAAATCTTTCTCGTATTGTTGAAACTTTTTGAGTTGGAGCATTCGCCGTTTATGGGCTAAACGAAGACGCTCCTGATTGCTTAGCTTCTCAATTTGTGGAAGCTCCCGAATTAAATCCTCGTGATCCATTGTAGCCCAAAGTTTTAGTTCAGATTTGGTTGGTGCTTTAGTTCGTCTTCGGCGTTTTCTCGGAACGCTATTATTGAACTTAAGGGCACTCTTTCTCTTTTTATCTATGTGGTTAAAAGAAGAAGACGATGAAGAACAAGATGACGATCGTTCAGAATCTTTTAGTCTTTTCTTTTGTTGTTTACCATTACGTCTGCTAAAAATAGTAGCAAAAAGTTTTTTGGGGCTGTCAAGTAGATTAAATCCGTTTGTACAGAGTAAGCATGGAATAATGAGAATGGTTCTTTTTAAAGGAGACACTATTACTAGTATTAATACTGTTTACATTATTGCCACTGCTATTACTAGCATTACTACTGATACTCCTCTTTCTCTGGTTTACTTTGTGACTACAAGAGAGTCCTTCAACACCGGTTGGAAGTGGAAGCAAAGTTGAGGATGGGGAAACAACAACAGGTGCACTATTCCTATTCCTTTGAGTGTTTGATACAACAGCAACAATGCTACTTTGTTCAGAATCACCCGAGCTTGGAATGCTTTGAGTGGCAAGCCGTGTAACGACTGGAAGAACTAGGGAAAGTCTGATCTGTGCTAGTAGTCCCAGCTGCTACTCCCGAGTTTACTCCAGCGTCTGACGAGATATGATGTTTAACCAAATTCTGGTTTTCACAAGCTCCTGCTGCTTCTTCTGCAACTTGTACTCTTTCTCGGCCAGACTGCCTACTGCTGCTTTCTCCGAGAATGGATTTGGATATCGGGGTTGGATTGGGGAAAGTAAAGTTTTCGTGAATGTAATAAGTTAGCACTTGTTCCTCCCAGTCTTTTTGTTCAAAAGTTGTACTGTCGCTGCTGGTTTTAACTCCTGCAGAGTCAGCACGTACTTTTTGACTATGATGTCCTTTATTTTGTCTCTGTCTTTCACTGTAATCCCGTTGATCCCAAACGGAACCTGTGCTGTAAATATTATTCTCACTTGTGCTCCTTCTCACTCGTCTTTGACTTTGTGTGCTTGTCTTATTACTGTCAATCCCGTGAAAAGATGAAGACGACTGTGTTGATTCTGTAGCGCTGGATGATGTGTAATCGACTGTTGGAGCCTCATGTGTATTTGAGAAGGATGATGATGATGCTTCACTTGTTACAAAAACATCACATAAATGTTCCTTCTTTTCAATTTCTTGGTCCTTGTCAGGTGCTCCAGATATAATTTCTTGAGTTCCAAGTAACTCTAATAGTGGGTCATCTACCAAGAGTAATACACTTTTCTGCTTGGAAGATACAACTCTCCCGAGATTTTCACTATTTTTCCTGTTATCTTTTAAACATTTGTCTTCTTTCCTGTCCTGCTCCAAACCATTNTAATTTCTTGAGTTCCAAGTAACTCTAATAGTGGGTCATCTACCAAGAGTAATACACTTTTCTGCTTGGAAGATACAACTCTCCCGAGATTTTCACTATTTTTCCTGTTATCTTTTAAACATTTGTCTTCTTTCCTGTCCTGCTCCAAACCATTATCCTCTGTTTTCAATTGTATCTGCCTTGTTGTATCTGCACTGATGTTATTGGATGTATGGAAAAGACTTGTAATTCCACGATTTTTCCTGTACTTTTTTACAATGGTCTTGTTCAGCGGTGTAAGGGACAGAATTACTGGCTCGACTTGTGCCACTTGTTCTTCTCACTCTACTTCTTGCTGATTGGGAAGAAGAAAGTTGGAAGACTGTGGTTTGGAACTTGAAACTACGTCTTGCTCAACTGGATTTACAGAGCTGCCGTTTCGACCAAAAAGATTGTTTATATTCTTGACAGTCTTTTTTGTTGATGTAGTTCTACTTGGTTGATGAAGATTATGATTAGCTGAGCTAGAAGCAAAATCTGGGACAACGACTACTTCCACTGGTGTGGTCTTTGTCTTTTTATGCGAATAAGGAGGTGCACTAAGAGATAAAGAAGCAATTGATGGAGTGGAAAGTTGTGTAGATATAGAACTAATGAAATCTCCTTGTTTATTTGGCTCACTATGGCTTCTAATCCATAGTCTTTGACTTATCTGACTTTGTAGATTTTTCAAATATTGCATACCCCTTTTCTCAGGACAATCACATTAGCCATCATTTTCTTCCTTCGCGTGGGCTGTGTATACTTGAGGATGAGTCCAATGGGAGAAATGAAAACAATCTTTTATTCCCTTTTTTATTACATCATGTTTCAGCATCGTGTTTCATATAAATCATTGTAATAGTAATCCTTGTAGCAACTTCAGGAATACATCTTCATCATAAGTTTTCATTTGCTTTCTCTGCTCTTTGTAGACAGTGATTGAAATGAGACTGACAAAAACTAATGGTAGTGTGAATATGAATCCTTCGTGATTATAATGAACACAGACTAGGATTTCCTTTTAGTATGTCTTCAACATTTACGGAGAAAGTAGTAACGAATTCACTTCGATGACATGTATGTCGCAATCGTTTGATTTCTCTTGTGACGAACTCATCATCATATTGGGTTACTGTCATATAAAGCAAATATACATAATATGTTACGTAGCACAAGCTGCTTTCACCGTTAACTCAAACTTGCTGAATTACTGTTAGTATCTAAATCGTAGCAACTCACATGCATATAACTTGCTGGGTATATATTGTGCATAATACATTATCTTTCCTAAGGACGTTTCTGTTATGTTAGACTGATTTCCAGAGTTGGGAGATAAGTTTTTTTGATAACAATATATATCAAGATAAGAAATCAGATATGTTTTATACTTGAAGTGTGGTTATGTAAGAAAGGAATATTTCCCAGGTTTCTTTCTCTGTGCTCCTTCCTTCCCTTGTAGCTCTAAATGTTCTTTTGATTTGAGTGGTGTGTACATATAACTTTATAGATAAAAAATTTGAGGCTGCGAATGAAATACGCAAAAAAGAAGGAAACTGACAAAAAATTTCTTTTGAAGATTTATATTGGAAAAATGGTGCAATGAACGTGTGGGCCAATATCATATAAAGTCGTAATGTACTACAGCTTAAGACACATTAAACATGTATGAATGTAAGCATGTCACGTTCCTCTTGTTATTTTCCTCGCACCTTTCGCTACCATTTTGGCAGTTAGGCCTTAAATTTTATGCACATGCCGACAGAGAGTAACGAGTTGCTTTTTGCGTTGCATTTATCCCATGAACGCTGCAAGGAATCAAATGTAAAGGCAATTTCCTCACTAGGTAGAATATTTTTTACATGTACGCATAACACTCTCACGCTTTCTTCTCGCAACTAAACTTCCCCTCTTCAATTGAAGTAAAGTGCTTAGAGTACAATAATATTGTTTGGTTTCAGGAAGGGAAAGTATAAGTGTTTGCATTTCAAGTCATTTATGTGATTACTTTCTCGCAAAAAAATATACACTGGGATTTTTCCTTGGATGATCACGGCATTCTGATATTTTTAAAATGATGGCATAAGCAAAAAAAATCTAACGGCTGGATTTCTCCGGTTCTTGACTTTTTTGGGGATAAAGGAATTTTTAGGTTGGTAAAAATCAAGTTTCCTTGTAGCTTCCTTGGTTCTGTCTACAACGGGGCTTTCTTGCTTCAAGGCGGAATAATATTTAGGCAGCTTGTGACGTTATAGCTATTTTAAATGGGCGACAGTTGCATCTGATTTGGTACGAATAGTATGGAGGGTATCTACTGAGGTGTAAAAAAACACGGGAGTCTTGTATGGATTATCGGATTTTTATTTTAATATTTTTGTCACGGCTGGATTTTTCTCTGGAAAACTATGTTTAGTGAGACGTGTAATATCCAACTATTCTCGCTACCTCTCTCAAATAAAATCGGCGAACGAATTATCTAAAGTTCATTTCATATTCTAGAAAGGTTCGGATCAGATACTAAAACAGTATCGATATGGTTTTTCCTAGTTTCCTCCTATGTAAACAAAAATAGGGTTTAATGAAACTATGTCCGTTTCCAGTTTGACAGAAATAGACCAAATTTCTGCAGTAAGTAAATATAGAAGTCCACTTGGTAGTATTTGCAGCTCAATGATGACGAAAGACAGGTAGAAATGATGACGTTGCAATACAATAACCCGTAGTAAGAATCCGTTATTCAGGCACCATAAAAATGTAACGTCCTTTGGTTGGTTGTATTAGAACAATCTATAAATAGAAAGGAATTCATATTAGATAAATAACAATACACTTTGACAACTAAAGTTTGGATGAATGCGAAAGTTCGCATAAAAATGCTTGGGTTAGTAGGGTGAAAGTAGAAAGCGGAAATAGTATATATGTATAGCAAACAGCTTATTTTATCAAATAGTGAAAGTATTCATTTATGTAGCATAGGCATAGACACACATAAAATGGCAAAGCTAAGTAGACACTATTCAAAGTTGGATCGGAGTGGCTCATTCTCAGAGTTCCGTGCTCACTCATGCCGTTAAAATCATGCCTTCACTCAAGTTCTCAGTCTAGTTTCTGGCAATAATTTAGTGTAATAAACTAATGAAATGTACCATGCACAAAAATAAACTTTTCCTGGGGGACCAGGTAAGCTGGAGTAAGCCTACATTTTAATCAACGGAGAACTATACCGTTGACCAGGGGCAGGGCAAATTGCTCCTGGTCAATAATACCAAAGTTTGTCCAAGTTTCCTGGAATTGCATTGAACGAGTTTTTTCTGTGGTTTACTTGCTTTGTTTCAGGGTCAAGACCACAAAGTAATATATGCAATGAACTTAATGGGAAACGTGTATGGGAAGTGACATTACATGTAAACCGGAAGGTCTTTAATGACATTAATCTCTATCGTCTACATAGATATATACATTGTATGTATTTAAGTAACTGTAACTGCTCCTTCTTTGCATATGAATTTATACTCTAATTTATAGACAAGTCAAAGTCTAATCGAACAAAGTAGGTATATCGGTACATACTTACACTAAACTTAATTACATGATCGAATTTTGATTAAAAATCATATAATATCGCTCAAGCGCACGTGCCTACTCTGTAGCAACTTATAGTCAAGCTCAAGTCTATTTTCAATACTTTCACAACATTGTGAGCCAACGTGATCAAACATACCTACACTGTCAAATATATTGGGATCCATTAAGCAAATTCCTTGCCTAAGTATAGAAAAAGGCGGAAAGGGCCTTTGAGAGAAAAAACAATAAAATGTATTTTTGTTTTCTTGTATATAACACCACCATGGAGAGACAGTTATCGATTACTTCCTTTCTCCTCTTATTTTTGCGTGAAAAACGTCACTTAATTGTGCAACCGCTTGGTACGACGGTAGACTGATTGATGCCGTTTCATGTGGTAGGTAGAATTGCCACTAGGTATGATTTCGGGGAGAAAAAAACTTGTACGATTTCATGTAGAAAAGTGCTCACTACATATCGTCACAAGCGCGTACATAAAGGTACGTAAACTTTTTAACCTACTTTTGATTTGCAGAGTAGAACTTTAATAGCAGAGTAATAATACTCCTGGGAACAAAACTTGTGTTTGGATCCACATTATGGTTTTAGTACTAGTTGGGGAGTGGAAAACGTGGATAACTACGACTGAATAAAAATAACGTTAAGTAAAAAACGAAAACTCTTAAATATACGTGGTTGTATCATCTTGCAAGTGTAGTTGCCTCTTTACACGAAACTTTTGGGTTAGTTGGACCCATAAAGTGTTTGTATGTTGGGGTAAAATAGTTCTTTCCTCTTGCAAAAAACTTTTTGACATAGCAGGTTATCATGATCAGGGCATTTATAGCTGACAGATCCTATGACCTGCCCTACAAACTCTTTGAAAAAGAAAACATACTTTGGGATTTTACGTTTTTCGTATATACGTTTTGATGACTTACTCTTATTTACTTTACTACTGTATTTGAATATTACGGCGAATACGCAAAAAAGAACACTCTGACAATTGCGAAAATACGCGAATTTGCGGATGAAAGAAAAAGTTGCTGAGTGGAATAACGAGGAGATAGCAAAACTTTAGCAATAATTGTTCTTCGTTGGAGAGTGAGGAAAGGAGAGCATAAAGAATATCCGCGAGAGTTCAACGATTCCCCTTGAGAGAGCCAAATCGATTCCATATAATGATACCCTACATCACATTGCACTAGAGAAATTTCTCTAGGCATTGTATGGCACATTATGTATACTTTGCAGAAAATACTATTATGTATGATATATGAATGCTAGCTTGCATCTAAACAGCATATAGAAAGCCACAGAAACCCATCATCACATGCCAGACCAGAGAGACAAAAACCCCATAAATGCAGGAGATGGGTTGGAAGCTGGAGAAAGCATTGATGTAATCCTGGGAAATGATCTCGTGTCTCGTGCCAGTTTTCATCTTGCACACATTCCTTAGAGAAAAGAAAATCCTCCAAGTTTCCCATAAATTTTGGCAACACCAATGTTGGCAGACGAAATTGCCCATGCCATGCCTCATCTCTTGATTAGGCTCGGACAGGAAATTGAGATAATATGCTGGCTCTGGGTTATGGAAGAGACCCTGTGTGTGTGGTTATGGCTTGTGTTCAGTGTACACAGTTCCAAAATGTAATATATCTACATGTTCGAATCTCGTTTAATTTGAAACTTTAATTACATTGCAATTAAAATCCCAGTTTAAAAAAATTAGGTTTAGTCTGTTCGAATACATTGGAATACTATCCTGACCAAACAGCATCTTAAAATCTTGTTATAGTCATTTAAATACTGATGATTAAAATCTTGGAGCAGTAGATATGTAAGTATTTTATGTGAGAAAAGTATAACTTTGTGAATGCCTGCAATCTATAACTTCCTTCGATTTGCAGTTAAATATGCTTACTATGGCTTTATAGAAGATTGGGGAAGATTAGGAGATAGTCTACCTTCTATCAACAATCTAGCTTGTCTTCCTGCGTGCATGACTCTGCATGTCTGCATGATAATCTCACGTCAGCTACATACATATTAGGAAACATACTGATTTCTAATCAATACTGCGTAAAGTAAACGTCTTGTCTATGTCTGCCTACGTTTATCCCGACATACAAACGTGATGTGGGCTACGTAACATTCAAACCTTAATGGAATGTGTATGCAAGCAGAGCGGAAGCAACATGTTAGCTTGCTCCTGGAAGACAAGTAAATTACGCCTCCGCATATAACTCCAGTAAAAAGCCTGTCATGGTGTGTCACACTTCATCAATCTTCTTTTTAAGGACAGATCCCAGCTTTCAGTGTCACGTCGTAATATTAGTATGCACCACAGAACAAAAGATGCTCCGACAGAAACGAAAAGACAGTTTTTAGGATGTTATCAGACGAAATGTGTGACATCTGCAAAAACGTAAAGATGAATTTATTCAGTTTTCATTTCTTTTTTTTGTAAAACTAAAGTTCTAAATGGTACTACCAGTTCCTCAAAAACCTTTTCTTAGCCTGCCATAACCTTGCGATTTCTTACAACCTCAACCTTACTGAGCCGTTCCCACACAAATAATTATTTTCAGCACGATGCCGTTTCCTTGATGAAGGTAATGGCTCTACTATAAATCTTTTATTGACAGAAGGCGTAATCGTAAAATATCCCGTTTTCGATCCATCACATAAATTCCTACAATGATGCTTACGTTGATCGCATCTCTCTCTTATGTAAACATTTTTACACCCCCACAATAAACAAACATGGATCATTTACCTACCCAACAATCTAAATCCAACTAAATCACTTTCCTGCATAATATGGTCTAACTAAAAGCTTGTTCAAATTCTGCGTTGGTGAATCCGTATGTTATGAGTTGGCTTTTTACGGGAAAATCGATCAGAAGCATTTATTGTATTAATGCCTGCGAAAACAGATTCTGAATCGTATTGTCTATAAGTGGAATTCATGTTCCTACCTTCTAACTCCTGTTTATCACTTATAATATGCATACAGAGTAAAAGTTGTCTAACAAGCTTTTTGCCTTTTTTTAAAGAGGTAAAAAAAAAGAAGACTGAAATAAACAAGTGTGGGAATTTATATTGCTGTAAAGATATTAAACAGCATGAGCTTCATTTACACCAAACATACTTTCATTCCCAGCGGTAGTCGTCAGCAATAAAAATATCTTGGCTATCCACGTAAGCAATCATAATCCACAATATATCCTTCATTTTTATGTATCATTCATGTTCCCATACTGCACACATATAAAATTAACACATTTATGCACGCTATACGTATGTTTATTATACTGAGAGTTTTCTTAATCCATATAGAAATTTGTGTCCAGCCGTTTAGAAGCCATATTAAGCTTTCTTGTGTATTATTTTCATCCACTTTTCATAGCACTATCTTTGCCCTCTCAACATCATCAACAACACAACAGCCTTTACTGCACTACTTCAATAAGCATTCGCTAAATTTTGGAATGGAAAGTCTTGTATCTTTGGTTTGCCAACAATTAAATACCTCCATTTTTATTCCTCGTCACTGGTCACAACCACTTCCCTGTTATCTCAAGTCTTTTGAAAGGCATGTCTATTGCAATCTTAGAGATGAAAAATAAATAAACTCCAGGTTAACTCCCACAGGTATAGATCCAATCCCTTGAGTCAAGAGAACTAATAGAAGTGCGTTGAAATGGACTGATCTTACTTGACATCGCCAGACTTGGTG
>JAHZNG010002445.1:0-11669 GCA_027744375.1 Orchesellides sinensis
TGCTAATTTAAGAATGCATATTTTGCTTTAACAGTTAATCTTACGAGCAAAACAGGATAGCCCTGATATATAAGTTTGTAAGTGGCATCAGCTTGTATAGCTTAAAGAATACAATGGAGTAATGTCAGACTGACAGACAGGCCCCGCTAACGTTCCTAGTAACTTGCTAAATCGCAAGTTAATAAGAAGGAACACATAAGAAAAGGAGCTCCAATTTTTTCTGCTATTGCGACAAGGACAAATGCAACGACGGAATCAAACTTCGGGTTTCCTATATTCCCATCTTTGGCGCTTCCCATCCCATTGCTGCAGCCGTTTTCAAGCACATACTTTGATGTTTTAGTAAAATCCTTGGCTGGATATAGTCCACTTGTTAGTTAGTTAATTCTGACTCATTAGTTCCATAACTCTACCCGGCATTCTTAAAGTCTTTACACAACTTTGATCTTCAAATTGTACATGGATAAATAGAGTTGTATATCAACCATCGTTGCATTTGCTGTAGGACTTGAGCATTACCGGTATCATTGGGGCATATTTTGTAGTTATTGGCACATTCCACCTGAATCGCTCCAAGCCATATTTTAAAAATCGGCTTTAGATAACGACACATGGCGAAGGAACATGAAGGATTTCTTAGCAAAAAACCTCCTAATTTTACTAAAATCTTTAGACGGTTTCAGTGGATGATATTTCGTTTCAATGGTAAACAAATTATGAATCGGAGAGAGTTATTTAATATAAGTTATTAGTCGGCTGGCAAAACAAATGATTCTGCCTTTTCCATTCATAAACCTACAATTAATAAGCACAGCTTAAACTATTCGATTTCGTTGAAAATAAGTCCAATCTGGTATTTTAATGCAAGAAACGTTTTATAATAGTGGCGGATAATGGCTTGACAATGTTTAAATCAGTGAGCTGATCTTTTAAAGTTGCTATTATTGTTGCTTCTTCGCTCCAAAAGTAAGCGGTTGATGAAATATCTGTGGATGATTACTATTTACTACGAATAGAAACTGGTTATTTCTTGATTGTAATTAAAATTTTCTACGTTTCAGTACCATTTTATTCTTCCAAATCAGCAAGAACTGTAATTTATATAAATCTAATTACTTAGGTAAATTTATACCTATTTTCAAGTGAACCAGGAAAGTTCATCATCAGCATTGTTTAATTTTGTTGTTTTTAAAAACGAAGCGAAGAGTTGTAATGGTACATAACATTTAAATTGTGATTACAGTTGGTAGTTTATAAATCCTTCGTTAATATTGAAACCATTTAAAATTAGGATTTTGGCAAACAACACGTGTATAAACTGTAATTAAATGTGCCACAACCTGGTACACGTAACTCCAATTTCTTGTACGCCCCTCAAACTTCTTGCGTCCACCAGCTTTCTATCAGAGATATCGTACGAAACATACGAGGAGTCTGTTAGGCTTTCAGTCAAGCGTTTTATATCTGAAAGCATTCTAATACTGTAGTATTCGAAACAATCTTTTTTAGCTATGTACGATATCTATTAAGGTGTGTTATAGTAACCGTAATATGACTGCGTAACGAATGTCCAAGTTATACTGTGGAGCCATTTTAACTTTAGATTTTTGGAAGCATCAGTGCATGCTATTCTATTTCATTTCATCCCAATATTCTTTCATTTATTCCCTGTAATTAGGTTGACTCTTACTAATAAAATCGAACTCATTTATTTCAAAGTAGTTTAGAATACTCGGTGTGCAAATTTATTACTGCTAATTTTAGATGATATATGTAGATAAAAGTAGTTCCGGAGTATGATTTGTAATGGATAATGATATATATGATATATATCCACACAAGTTATTGCTATTCAATAAATTCCAATTTTACTATTATAATTAAACGACACATTAGATATGCATAACCCCACAAAACCGTCTTCCTAAAGCGTTATTAAATCGACATCTGAAATCGTATATTATTAACTAATGCATTTAATACACCAAATAAAAAATACGACTGAAAGAATCTTCAGTAGCACCACAAAGTTCGTTCTGAAAATTTTGATTAATTTGTGACACCAAAAATCCAAGGTTAGCGCCACTCACAAGGCAGATAGATAATGATCTGACTAATTTGATTTGTGTGTTACGGATCATAATTAAAAATTACTTAACCGACATGGCCCAGCAAATTTCGGAATTATTTACTAGAGCATTAAAATACTTATTTTCTTCGTGACGGTACAAAACCGTCATGAATCCCGATATGGCTCAGTTCATGCTTTCCTTTAGTTTGGCTCAAACTAGTTGATGCAAAGTTTTTTTTTCATGACACAACTTTTTTTTGTAATTTTACGATGAGGAGTGTTAGAATATTTGCAAGATTGCTAACCAGTACGATAATTTTATTGCACCGTACTACATAATATGTTTTATAAAATTGTCAAACAAACTCTTAGCCCAATGAACGTGTATAAATTACACTTTTTCCTTATAGTTCTTTAATTCCAACAATATTTTTGTACTGTGGCAGTTGTAAAAAATCGCAATATTGCTGGAGGTTTAGATAAGATTAGATGTCTTTACTTATGAATTTGATCATTTTAGTACACAAAAATTATTCCCCAACAGAGGAAGCTAGACTAAAATCAGTTTTTTGGAAAACACCTTGTCTTAAACAAAATGTATCTTTTCAAAATATTTGGGACAAGCATTAGTCTTCTTGTATTTTTGATAATGTTCGGGATAATACCCGCAAAAACTACGAATAATCATAAGTCTCACAAAAGTAAATGCAGTTTAAAATCTTTTTAAATCAGGAAATAAGCAATAATTATGTACTTTGTAATGTATTTGTCCTGTATAAATAGGAACTCAGTATGATGCATATCATCATCTGGACGGAGCTACACACGACACATACAAACTGCCCCAGGACTTGGGTTATCCAAAAGCGAATTTTTAATACTTCAGAATTCTTTCATCCACTTGATTCCCTTACGCCATCTGAAATCGATTTAGTTGTTACAATCGTTAAAGCAGCAGCCATGCCAAACGAAATAAAATTCAAAGGCATTGAAGTTGACGAGCCAAACAAGGCGAACCTCCTTCCATCCTGGTTATCCAACACCAGTCCTCATATTGGTAGTATTGATCGTAGAGCTAAAACACGGATTGTCAATGCAGTTACACTTGCTCCATCATGGGTAGTAGTGAATTTGAAAACGAGGAAGGTAGAAAGTTGGGTAAATGCAAGGGATGACCAAGTAGAACCAATAATCACTCACAAAGATAAAGAAATCGCTTTAGACGTGGCTTTATCCTCACCTCTTGTCCATGAAAAACTGTACGCCTTGGGGTTTAACAGTTGTTCTGCCATCATGGACGATATAGGGTAAATTGTATTAATTTATTTTTTTCAATACAGAATATTAGTTTATAAAAATGCTTCACAATCTGATTTAGTGAACCAGGCTATTTCGCAAATGCCTTAGACCTACGAGCTGCTGCTTCCATGAGACAAAAGTTAGTTCAAGTTTTCTTATACGCCACTTTAGGACCTAAAGATAACCATTATGGTAAAAATGATCATTAGCTTGTACACACATATGTACTTAACAAGGTTTCAGAATTTAATTAATAAAAATCTAATTAAAATAGCACATCCTTTGGATTTTGTGGCATGGGTTGACATTGGGAAACAGGAGGTGGTTGAAATTCAAGATTATCCCATTCACAAAGGATTCGACACGGAAGACAGAACTGGCAACGTGGTTCCAATCACCCGAGCAGATTTGGAGGGTGACTTCCGGACTGACCTGCGTCCCATTCAGATATCCCATCCAGAAGGTTTAAGCTTCCAAGTTAAAGGACGGCAGATCTCCTGGATGAACTTTCAATTTAGAATTGGGTAAGACATCTGTATATACATATATAACAACAAAATTGTCAAAATTTAAAAAAAAAACCCGATACTAAACTATATTTGTTACGTAATTACAGGCAATGTAATCGTGAAGGGTTAGTTATTCACCACGTTACGTACAATGACACCGGAAACATACGGCCCCTTATTTATCGCATGTCTGTCCAACAAGCTAACTCGTTTAAGGGTGACCCCCGCCCACCCTACCACCGGAAGACAAGCCGGGACGCTGGAATGTTTAACTTTGCTCCTTCCGCCGTTCCCCTACCTGCTCATGAGCTATGTCGTGGCACAGCATACTACTTAGACACTGTTCTCGTAAATGAAAAGGGCGTTCCCACAGTCATACCCAATACCACCTGTATAGTTGAAGAAGACGCTGGTCATCTTTCTGCTGATCGTGATCAGGCGTCTGAGACGGTATCCGTAAGGAGATCACAGAGGCTGGTAGTTCGTCAACTGGTTAACGTTAACAATGTAGTCTATGTGATTTCCTACAATTTTTATATGGACGGTAAAATAGAATTAAAATTAAAAATCTCTGGGGTTCCATCTACAACTATGATGGCCAAAGGTGTGAAGGCACCACCATATGGAAATCTGGTAATGCCCCAAGTGTACACCCAAAGCTTTCAGTATTTCTTCGGAGCTCGGATTGACGCTGATGTGGATGGCGTTTACAATTCTGTCGCTGTTGAAGAAATGGTGCCTGTTGGAGACGCAACGGAAAATCCGTTTGGGAATGGAATCGTTATAAATGACACCCTCCTAAAAACTGCGGAGGAAAGTGGAACGGACAGAAAGCCTCATAGCTACTGGAGAATTTTTAATCCTAATTATAAACAATCTGTTAATGGCAAACCGACGTCGTTAAAACTTATTCCGAAAGGATTACCTAATCCAGTTTTGCTAACTAATGATAGCCCACTTAAAAATCATTTACTGCCGTGGGATGACCATGATACGTGGGTGTTGCCTTTTAATGACACACAGTTTTTTATAGATGGACGATATATGGATCAAACTGTGCAAGATTGGTTGCAATCCAATTCATATGCTAGCATTGTAAATACAGATGTTGTCATTTACCATAGGTTTGGATTGGCACATTTTCCTGACTTGGAGGATTGGCCGATAATTACAAGTATTCCAGAGTAAGGGTTCTAGTTTTAAATTATGAACCTAAATAATAATATTTCGCATAGAATTAAGTAACTAAAAAGCGATTTTTATTCAATTATAATTACAGAACTGGTTTTCGTCTGGTGCCTAGTAACTTCTTCACTGAGAATCCTGCCAAAGCTATTCCTCTAGCGAGTAAAACTACTCTTTATGATGAGGCAGTTGAATCAAGTCCTCTTTCAGGGTCAAAATATACTTGAGGAAATTTAGCAAAATGTGGTTTTAAATTGTTTTTTTTTTTCAATATCTGGTTACTACTTTTTAATTTTCGATTAAATTTATAGTTTGACTAGTTAAGTAAAATTGTCAATATAATTTAATACTTAATAATTTAATTTTCAAGATTTACAACAACTTTAGATTTAGTAACAGCAAATCTTCACTGGGTTTTCCAACTGTGCCGGCATGACCAAAATTTCTCATTATCAACAACAACGGTCTTTAAAAAATATTTTTATGTATACTACAATAGTGCTTAATTCACAGATATTGTTACTTAAATCAAACTATACTAATGTAAAGTACAGCAATGCAAGCATTCTTATATGAAAATACACAGAAGCGAATAAATAAATAATAAAATGTAATCAGCGGCTTTTGGGGTCAACGATTTCAACATCCTTTTAGCTTTAAAAAGTCGTAACGAATTTCTGCAGACGTCTTATATCTCTGTTCCAAGCAAAAAGATTGTTCGACTTGTTCGTTCTTTACACTAGTATCATATTGACATACTTTAATTTACCATCACACAACTTATATTATATAATAATATGCAAATAAACCAGTAATAAAATCAATTTAAAGCTTAAACAAAAAAATCAAGTGAATCTCTATATGAACTACAGTAATGAAAAGAAATTGTAGCTGTGCTGTAAAAAATAAAACCTAAGCGAAATATCTGCAATGATAGAAAGTTGGCAGAAAATGCTGACACGGCAAAGAGCTTTCGGTAACGGAAAAAATTGGCAATAAAACTCTCCCCACATATGGAGGCTGCTTTTTGCCAAAACATCGTTTTATCATTACACATCTCGTTATTTCAGACCGTAAAAAAGTAATTATTTATAAATTTAATATTAATTTTTCGTTTTGAACAAGTTGTAAGGGGGATCTGTTTTTGGATATGCAGTCCTTAGTTGTATTCGCGTTTGCATCCGTTGCCCTACTCATCCAATTATTTGCTAAGCAATACCAGGATGATGACTGGCGTCTAAAAGCTAAAGAGATTAAAGCAGATTTGAGTCTTCCAAGAGCTACTACGTATGACTTCATTGTTGGTAAGTTGTTTATAAGTCACTGAAATAGTAGTATGAAATAAAATAAAGTATATCAGGATTGCCCGATTTTAGTTGGGGGCGGTTCAGCTGGTTGCATTGTAGCCCGCCGGCTCCAAGAACATTACAAGGTGCTCTTGATTGAAGCTGGAGGACTTCCAGTGCCTGCCACTGAGGTCCCAGTGTTAACCAATGATGTTGCAAATGCTTAAAAGATAAATTACCGGTTTTCATCCGTCCGGCAAAAGCATGCCTCGTTTAGCTCTGGAGGAGTCATTGTGACAAGATCTGGAAGAATGCTGGGTGGCTCTAGCTCCCACAACGGGATGAACCACAACAGAGGCAGCCCACATGACTACGACAACTATGCTAAGCTTTTAAATGATAACACTTGGAAGTACTCAAGCGTTTTAAAGTACTTTAAAAGGTTTGAGAATTTTATTGGGAGATTGGTAACTGGAAAACATCTGGATAACTATGGACATTATGGCCCTATCACTGTGGACACTGAAGAGTCACCGTTTCTATACAAATGGTTTCAAGCTGGAGATGAGTTAGGGTTTAAGATTGGAGATCCCAATGGATATCAACAAGAAAGTAAGTAAGCATGCACAGGCTCCGTGTTGGTTTCCTGGTGTGGAAATATCTTTAATGGGATATTTTACATTGCAGGTTTTACACCCACCGCAAAAACAATAAGGAATGGCCGGAGGTCCAGTTCATTTCAAGAGTACATTAAACCCATTATGACTGCAAAAAGAAGCTATTTAACTGTTCACCAATATTCAATTGGAACCCAGATTCTGATTGATGACAACAAAAAGCGTACGGTGTGTTGTATGAAAGGCATGGCATCCCCCAAATAGCTCTGGCTTCAAAAGAGATCATTTTTTTCCTGTGGGGCTTTGAGTTCTCCATTGCTGCTTATGAAATCTGGAGTTTGTCCAAAAGAACAATTGGAAGCAGCTGGAATTCCTGTGAAGCTTGATTTGCCTCATGTTGGACAGAATTTGCAAGACCACATTTTAACTATTCCGGCCAGATTCACTTTCAACAGCTCCTCCTTCCCTTATCTACCTGCATTTCCTAAGAGTGACGAAAAAGTTTTAGAACTTCTTCAAAAATACCAAACGACAGGAGACGGTTTATTTGGGCAGTTTATTGCTGGCCCTCAAGCCTTTATTGTTTCAAACAGGGCAAAAAGAGAAGAACACCGTGATTGGCCAGATTTGCATTTAAATTTTATTCCATTGTGTCCCTCTGAACAGGATACTTTAGCTAACTTTCCCATTTCATGTATTTACGTTATGCTTGGAAGATCACAGTCAAAAGGAAGTGTTTATCTTAACGCAACGGCGTACAAAACTGGGTTGCTAAGCTACGATGGAGCATTGGAATTGGTTGACTTTAACCTTTTTGAAGGGGTGAATGGAAATTCGGATGTGGATGCCATTCTGGATGGCATTCAGCACGCGTTAGATATTGTAAACACGAAAGCATTTCAAAGTATTGGAGCAACACTGAATTTACAACCCTTCCCAGCTTGTACCCATCTTGAATTCTTGTCGAAGGCGTATTGGCGATGCTTCATTGGTCAAATTACCAGTAGCTATCTTCACCCTGTTGGAACGTGTAGCATGGGAAAAGTTGTGGATTCAAAGTTTAGGTTAGAGGGTTTTATCCAAATATTTAGAGACAATTATTACAATGGAAAATTAATATTTAACTTTGTTTTAAGTAGACTTGATAGCATACTAAATTTGAGGGTTGTAGACGCTTCCTTTCTTCCTGTTATACCAGACTCTAATCCAAACGCGCCTGTGATGATGATTGCTGAGAAGGCAGTGGATAATATTTTGGAGCAGTGGGGACAACCTAAATAATATAAATTACTTAAGAAATATTAATTGTTTGGAATATCATAAATTGATGTCTTTCAAGCTCTTTGTTTAAAATCATTCCGGTATTTAAAAAAAATTATGACCTGTGACCTTGTATTAGCTACAAATTTATTATAGAGTAAACAATATTTAGAGCACCAATATTTATAAGCAGTATTTATATTGAAATCCGTTAATAACACAAATAAGGATTTAGAGCATTAAAAACTTACTAAATTAAAAAAACTACACCGTAGCAATTCTGTGACAGTAATTAATTACCACATTCATTAAAACTGCCGGCAGAGTCAGTAAAACAACGCAACTACCTCTTTTAACTAATTCGAATACTTGAAAGGATAAAGAAAACGAATCGCGGCTGACATTTGCAAAAAATATGCATACGCCGCAACAAATTGGTTAGCTCTAACAATAAAGTGTGCACTTGATTTACAAGGAAAATTTATCGAAATTATTCGAAATATTTATTTGCTCTGCATTGAGTTTCGTTTTAAATAAATTATTACTTAATTTCAAATGGAAATGCAATGCATTTATTTTGACTCATATATTAGAAGACGCATCTTAAGCTCACATTCTTCGTCTTTCAACACCAGCTGTAGGAAAAAGAACAAGTGGGCAACTAAGCTCTACAGATTTGTACATATTACTGGAAATGAATACTTTAGCAATATTTCCGTTCCCCTTCTCATCCAATTATTTGCCAGGCAATATCAAGAGGATGACTGGCTTCAAACGGCTGATGAGATCAAAACGGATTTGAGTCTTTCCAAGGTGGCTATGTATGACTTTATTGTTGGTAAGTTAATTAAACCAATTAAATAATTGTCCAAATCACTAGTTGCTTTAGAATCAAATGCCCCAAAACCGATTTATTTTGTTTATAGTTGGTGGTGGTTCAGCTGGTTGTATTGTTGCACGACGGCTGCAGGAACATTACAAAGTACTGTTAATTGAAGCTGGAGGACTTCCAGTGCCAGCCACGGACGTTCCGTTTTTTAAGATTGACGTGGCATTTGCACCAACCATCAACTACCGATTTCCCTCCGTCCCTCAACAGCATGCGTCACTCCTCTCTGGGGGTATAATTATGCATTCGGCTGGGAAAATGCTTGGTGGATCTAGCTCTCATAACTCAATGATCCACAATAGAGGGAGCCCACATGACTACGACAACTACGCAAGAATTCTCAATGACCCCACATGGAGCTACACGAATGTTTTGGAATACTTTAAACAGTATGAAAATTTTATTGGAAGAGTGGTCACTGGGGACCACGCTGAAAACTATGGGCGTAACGGTCCAATTACTGTTGACACGGACGAGTCGCCTTTTCTACCTAAATGGTTTCAAGCTGGAGAAGAGTTGGGTTTCACAATTGGAGACCCAAACGGATATCAACAAGAAAGTAAGCTATGGCTGTGTCCTCGATTCCTACTTGGGAAATAATTTTCTACTCTAAATTGCAGGTTTCACGCCAATGGCNAATTGCAGGTTTCACGCCAATGGCCAAAACAATAAGGAAGGGACGAAGAACCAATTCATTTCAAGAGTACATTAAACCCATATTGAATGCCAAGAATAGCTACTTAACCGTTCACCAGTATTCAATCGCAACACAGATTTTGATTGATAATAACAAAAAAGCATACGGGGTCATATATGAAAGACATGGCATTCCTCAAATAGCTTTGGCATCAAAAGAGGTCATCATATCCTGTGGAGCTTACGGTTCTCCTCTGCTGCTTATGAAATCTGGAGTTGGTCCAAGGGAACAATTGGAGGCAGCTGGAATTCCTGTGAGGCATGAGTCACCCCATGTTGGACAAAATTTGCAGGACCACCCTTACATTGTACCTACCATATTCACATTTAATAGCTCCGCTCTACCTTACCTACCTGAATTTCCTAAAGATGACGAAAGCATTTTGGAACTTCTTCAAATTTATGAAACCACTGGAGAAGGTGTGCTTGGTCAGTTGCTAAGTGGCTCTCAAGCCTTCATTGTATCCAGCAGAGCAAATCGAGAAGGACATCCAAATTGGCCAAATTTACAAGTATTTTTTAATCCAATGTGCCACATTCGTCAATATATTCTTCCTGACTTTCCCACCTCCTGCATTATCGTCTCGCTTGGGAAGCCTAACTCAACAGGGAGCATTTTACTTAATGCGACGGCATACATGAATGGATTGACTAGCAACGATGAAGCTTTGGCTATTGTTGATTTTAACTTTTTAGAAGGGGCGGAGGCTCAAACGGATGTGGATGTTCTGTTGGAAGGGATTCAATATGCACTGGATATTGTAAACACGAAAGCCTTTCAAAGTCTTGGAGCAACGCTAAATGGCACGCCATTTCCAGTTTGTACCCAGTTTGAATTCATGTCTGAGGCGTTTTGGCGGTGTTACATTGAACAAACGACATCTACCTTGTTTCACTCTGTGGGAACGTGTAGCATAGGGAAGGTTGTCGACTCCAAATTTAGGTGGGTGTTTTCTATGTAAAATATTTCAGTGTGTTTGTATATATTACTTAGTAAATTAAAATGTTGTTTGATTATATTTTGGACAGAGTGGAAAGCATATACAATTTGAGGGTTGTAGACGCGTCTGTTTTTCCTGTTATACCAAACGCTAACACAAACGCGCCTGTCATGATGATTGCTGAAAAGGCCGTGGGTAACATTTTAGAACAGTGGGGGCAATCTAAACAATATGAATATATTCAGAAATATTAATCGTTTTTAACATACAAAGTTGATATCTTTTACGCTCTCAACATTTATTTGTTCTTTTTGTTTAAATAAAGAATTAACTTGAAGCACTGGGGCTTGCTGTTTGTATTAAGCAATTTTTATGTTTTGTCCTTCTCATCTTATATGGAATAAACAGAACAAAACCAATTTATACTATGTACATTTCAGCACAATACTGCAAGTAATACAAATCCATAGGACGTACCTAAACGGATTGCATATAAAAAAATCAAGAGAAGTATTCACATTCAGACCTGTCGCATTGCCTTTCTCCATTGCAATGCATAAACAGTTAGGCGTATTTTAAGGTCGTTTGCCTACATTAGCTGCACGACAGTGGGAAAACTGTACATTCACAGACTTGATTTATCGGGTTTGACTTCTCGTTGTGGATTTGTATCGGGAAACAAAACCCGGGATATATCACAAACGGTACAAGCTGCGATCAAACCGTTTTCGATTATGAACTCAGCATGTCAAACTACATTTGGAGCGTTAAAAACCGACAAATTTTAACATATAAAAAATAAGTTTAATAAAATATATTTCCCGTTCTAATTTGAATTTCGGGAATTTTCAAAAAAGCCCGTCTAGACTATTTTTTGGCCGACCTGAGAAAAAAAGAATTTCTAAAATCGGTCAAT
>JAHZNG010002447.1:0-13223 GCA_027744375.1 Orchesellides sinensis
AGTTGCCAAATTACAAGGAATAGAAGATCCTAAGAAAGGGTGTGGATTAGAGTATGCCTATGTTGAGATCCGGGATGAGTACAGGGATGGTATGTTGATTCTACTATTTACAAAGCCTGAAGCGTTCACAAAAAATTGCAAGTTTAGCATCATAGATAAATAAATTAAATTTGCTAAAGACTAATTTTTGCTATTTTGTACTATTTTATAGACTCTACACAGTTGGGTGTATGGGTGCTTGATGGAAATCCAAGTCACTCACATCTTCTTCGGTTCGCGTTGACTGAAAAAAGCTTTAGTGACACTCTTATCATGCTAACCGTATCAATGGCTAGCCCATGGTCCATTATAGATCAGCTTCAGTTTTGGGCCGGAATACTTCATGATCATATAGATTCACTAAATTCATCGCCAGATACAATTAAAGAGTTCCGGGAAAAGTGCGTTAGGCGATGGCTAGACTATGTAGAACCAGGAGACGAACTGGACAATATAGTATCAGGGAAACAGAGCAGCAGTAACAATACAAGAAATTCAAAAAACCTGGAAGAAGAACCTATTCTCCCTCATAATACACTGACACGAAACACTGGCCTTGATATAGTGGTCGTTGTAACAAAGGTATTTTCTGCCCCAATCAAAACGTAATGGATTTTATTAGAATTTACATGCGTTAACGGTGTGACAAGTAACAGAGTTTAAATTTAATCGTTACTGCGTGTTCTAATCTTAAATTCTTGTAAGGTTATTTTTCTTAAGTGGTGGTGAAGACAACAGATCTCTATTGTGAAGACATCGATTTCTATAAATGTATAATTTTGCTTTTGGTTTACTTACTCAGTCCTGCTGGCTGGGATAATGAGAAAAAGATGGCCATTCTGCAAGAAAATATGACGAATATCAAACCTGAGGACTTCTATAATGAAATAATCCAGAAGCCTGTTATCACAAGAAAAGTAAGTTACACGCTGGAAACAAAAAAATTTATGATAAACATGGTTTTGTATGATGATGAAATGTCCACGTCTTATCAAACCATTTTTTAATCAGGCTGTGAACAGGGAAGCAGAAGTTGAAGTTGAAGATGAGCAATCGTTCCTAGAAAGACAGCTAGTGCAGATGCAGCAGCAATCTGCGAATGCGAAAGACACAAGGCTATCACCAATTAATATGTCAAAAGGAAGCACACCTGATAAACGGTCGTCGTTAGGTCTTCCCTCTTCGTTAGCAAACACAACACCCAAGAAGGTTAGTCTTGTGATTTGAATTGAGTGACAACAACTTAATAGTGATTCAGTAATTCTTTAATACATTGTTACAAGCACGAATAGTTAAACGATTATATTAATTTTATAAGGGTGACTCAACAAGCTCAGAACGAGTTTTAGCCAACTTTTTTAACTCGCTATTGAGTAAGAAAACGGGGACATCTCCTAGTGCTCCAAACAGCTTAAACGGTATTGATCCGTATATTTTAATTTCACTTACAGTTAATTATTTTTGCCAGGATAAGGTCGCTGAATATTTATGTTATATTGTTGTTGTGTTGAAATTCTAGATGCGTCAAGATCTGATGCTGCGGCGGAATTGGACAGTTTAATCAGCAAGAAGAAATTAAACAGTCTTAACTCATCAGATTGCTAGTACCGTTAATTCCAAATAAGACTTCCAATTTTGGGAAACTATAATACGGTTTGACAACACAGTGACTTGCGACTTCATCCCGTATAAATTAAATAACCGACAGACGTTATTGATCATAACAAGTACATCCGTTTACAAGCATCATTTTTTTCTTTACCTACACGAAGTTTTACAAGTTAAAGTTTTTAATTTCAGAAATGATCAACGGCCATCTCCTTCGCTAAGTTTGTAACCTATTATAACAAATTCTGACTGAATTCTTTTAGTTGCAAAAATCATCTCAGTAAGAATACACATATAACCGAACGACGATTGATATGTAGCACAAAGAAAATGATTTTTAATGGGTTTCGGAGGAAATAAATTTAAGAGACTAGTTTGGCTGTCAAATAAATTAAATTGTTTCGTATTATTACGTGTATGCTGGTAACCTGAAAAAAACTAAACATTGTACGTGTTGGTAGCATGCACGAACACGAAAGCTAAATCGGTATTTTAGGCTAGATGAATGTTGTGAAGTGAAGTATGGAAAAAGACCAGTGCGATTGAAGCCACTTTTTGGTACACTTAATTAATATTTATACCGCTTTATAAAAAATTAGTCAACAATCAGTAAGTACACATCGCCTTACAAAATTACTACTAATAGCCTAAAAATAATCCTGAATTGATTATTGGAGCTGTGTGTAATACCTACGTGTACATTTATAACACAATTCTTTTGCAGTATTGATAATGCATAAAATGTAATCAAGATTTTTATGCGAATTTTACGCAGTTAATTACTAGGTTATAGTGTTGTTTTTTGATGTGGGTTCGTCTTTGCTGAATTAAAACGAGGATAAAAGTTAAAACACATTGTTTTTGTTTTCCTATTTGAATGTATGTATATGTTCTAAATGTTCTCGGTATGTACATATGCCACACATGCATAAAGATTTCGTTGACCATGAATTATAAATGGAGAATTGAGGAACTACATATACTAAGCTTTTAATATAGGGTATGAATTTAATTTGTATTTATTTATTTTCGGTCGTATTTGATATAGATAATTTTAACTTTCATACATTTCAGCATTCGTTCATAGATCAGCGAAATACTGTAGACGTCTTTAACAAAAATAACATCAATCAGGAATAACATTCAAATCACAAAATAGTTAAAGTTTATATAATCATATTTGTTATTTTACACGTATTCCAAGCCGGAAGATCAGTTGACAATGAGGATCTTATTCACTAATGGGAGTCGTAAATTATTTGAACTAAAAGCTATTAGTTGGCAAATGCGGAAATAAACACTTCGCGGGGTATAAAATCGAATTAGTATTTTCACTTCTATGTCATATTCATTCGTTTGGCCTACAAACCCTTATACATAAAATTTACAAAGTAATCGTATTTTCTTTTGGTATAGTACACTTTGTTTATCTTATAAATAATATGCATCAATGAACTGCGCAAAGTAAAAATAACTCAGAAGTTGAAACACGATGAGAATAGAAAAGGACATTTAGTTTGGTACGCATGTAGAGAGATCCTTTCTGTTCATCATCTCAATCTCGTTCTCAAATGTACTCAGTAAACAAGCACTGCAATTAACTACTATTCACGAAGTAGTGCAATACTAGGTATTTATATTTCAGGAGCAGCCTTCAGCAGGGCACATGCGGTTGAATTCGATTCTCGAATGAAAAGCGTTATGCCAGACTTATAAGCAGCAGGTATTGATATATGAGTGGTTCTGATACGACGAGCAAGTCCTGCTGAACCGTTTAACACTGGCATCTCTTCAAGCAACATGTTGCTAACTTGACCTGCATGAAAAGTTTTTACCCCATGTGTTAAAAGTGTTAAATGTATTTGTAGTTTAAGGTAAATAACATATTTTCATGAATATTTGCATACCCAAAACGTTCATTTCATTCCATCTTGAATCTGCAAACCTTGTGAGTTTCCGTAAGTCTGTTCGTGGTCCCTTGCGTTTTGTCACGTCATCTCGTCTGACCAGGAGCACAGAATGGGAACTCAATTGCGGAATCAGTTCAATGGTTGGGACACACTCTAATGGATTGGTTAAAAATATGCCTTGTTTTGTCACTCCAAATATCATTTGGTGGTGCCATGCGTCAGGTATCTCACTGGAAAGCTCTCCAGGTCGTCGAACCTGAAGGTTAAGCGTGGCGATCGGAACAGCACCTAAATAGTTGACACCTTGTATAAACTTTCTTGATGCTAAGCTTAATAATCTGCACTTAAGTATATTGCGCTTAAAATAGCTGCGAAATCTGATCGAACCTACCCTTGCATATCCAGTGAAGTAGCCACTTGTTCAATGTGCTAGGTGAAACGTCTGGTCTAATTTGGAAAAATCTACCATAAATCAGTCCATTGGAAGCTCGATGAATACCAGCGATCAAATCCTCATGTGTTGTGCCGGCATTAGACCTGGAAAGAAGATACTCTGGAAGTTCTGCTTCTTCCGCCCGAGTTCTTGTTTTTACACAGTCGTTGACAAATTCAGGACTCAGGGTAGTCATTATGCAACCAAGGGCACTCTATAAACAAAAATGAGTAAAAATCTGTCGCCCAACGGAAACATCCAAACTATATATTATATAGTAGCAAGACAATTATTAGAGCATAAAGTTCTTACAAGCACATTTAGACAAGCAGTTGCTCCACAGGCTGATCTTCCGATTTGACTAACACTAATTTCCTGAGCTTCCTGAATAGACCAGATCATTACTCCATCCACTTCTAACTCCATAGAATCCTATCATTCATTCAAAAGATTTCAAATGTAATTCACTTTGGTTTCCTACTCGTTTTGGTTAAAGCAACTTATTATAAAAATTACTAGAATACCTTCGAGGAATTGCCTGCAGGAATGACAGTTGGAAAAGGTCCCTCTAGTTTATCCTGAAAAACTGGTGCGGAGATCGACATAGCCATAGCTCGGTTACTAGAATTACTATTGCTTGAAGCATCGGTACCACCAGTTGAACTTCTACTACTTCCAGTACCCATTTCGGGCAGCGTAACGGATTTGACAAGTCTTAATTTAATCTCGTCAGTTCGGCTACCACTAGCAAAGTAAGAGGAATTATTCAATAAAGGTTTCGAGTTTGGACTATGCACCATTACAGAAGAGCAACCAACACTATCTGGCCAATTGTTTGCTCGTTTACTGCAGTGGGCTACCGGTTCCTCATTTATTCTATCCCTAGCATTCTCAGATGAAATGCATCCGCCTCCATTAGAACGAGTAACAACAAGTTTTGAAAGTACCACAGCTGCAGAGTTGTGGTCATAATTGAGCACATTATTATTGTTGCCACTGCCATTTGCATTCGGGCTAGTGATGGGAATTCTACTACAATTCGAAGACGTTTCAGGTGAGACTACTTGATTCAAATGCAAGTGATCCCGAACAATATCGTCATCATCTTCATCATCGCCATCACAGCATGGATCACCATCCCCACTGCCACCAGGGTCGAAATCCATTTCTAAAAAGTCCATATCCGGTGAATACATGGCCGCATTACTTTGGTTTACTTTTGGAGGATGAACTGAACCATTCTGAACTTTCGAAGCAGTACGACAACACCGAGAAGTTGATGGCTCCAGGCTTGGAATTTCTGAAGAGGACAAAGGGCACGACGAGTCTGACGGATGAAGTTTGAAAAAACTTGATGGCAAATCTGCTGCAAGACGGGAAGGCTGCTGTGAACTCCCATCACCTTTATACGTGTACACACAATATTGGTCATCGGAATCTACTCCATCTTCATCATCATCAGTTGACATATTTGGAGGATTACAAATATTGTTCACGTTAGAGCCCCGCTGTTGAGAGTTACTGCTTTGATTTGGCAGGTCGGTGGATGTACTCCCTCCTCCTCCTGAACGTTGGCAAGTATTACAGGGAAGCTCATTTTCTATGTGATTGGCTGAAGCTATTGTAGAGTTCGAGACGACGGCAGTTTCATTCCTGTAGTATGTACTGTTATCAGTGCCATTGGACTTTGAAATATTCTTAGACATGTCTGCAGCACCTGACGATGATGATGGCGTTGTGTTGCAGTTCAAGGATGTCTTATTGTTGTTCATCTGCAAAACTAAAATTTACAATCACAAAACGATATCTGTGATATTAGATGTTATTTATTTACAACCAATTACAAAAAATACTAACTAGATAAAACTTCTTACCTTTAGACGAACATGGTGGCTAATTTATTGCACACACGAGCCGAACAAAGAGTTTTATGAACCTAAATATACAGAAATAGTAAAACGTTAAAGGGAATATTAATCACTTCCACTCACAATGTTCTTCTACATCAAAATCAATTTAGTTACCTTATCTCGCGATATTTACCAACATCTCAATCTCTCCCTTAAAGTTTCCTACATCTTGTCCGAATTGTATATATATACTAAGTATTCTTCTCCTCCTATCAACAACAAACAACAAAGCAATGAAAATATTTTAAAACCAATCCCCATTTAACCTTGTTTATAAATTAAAAAATTGTTGCTTTAAACAGCCTTACCTTCTTCGTTATTGCTTAAAAACTGTTTGTCAATCTCCGACTAAATTATGTTATTGCCATTAAGGCCACACTAAACGTTTAAACGCTCACTTCAAATATAATTTTCAAACAATTTAACCTAAACTCCTTCCTCTTCAAATTCGTACACCAATTTATTTACTTATCATCTCAAATCATTAAATAAACTAAACAATTCAAATTCCCCACTGCATTCCTAATCAACACAATCCGTCGCACTCTTTAGCATCGTTCCAATACCACAACGTAATGTTTGCATGTAGGGTTTGGCGGATGCTATAGGGGCATAGTGCTACACTACTTGTTATGTATATTTGTATTTATACCTGCTATAATTCTGTATCGAATTGAAAGATGATAAAGTATCTTTAATTTTACGAAAATGTACATAAATTCGCATAAGCTATCTGTCTAGATCATGCCTTTTGGAAATGAATGACATTTATGCACACGTAGATAGTTCCGAATATGCAATGTTCCGATTTGGACTGAACTTTTAGGATTTTTCTGTGTATTTGTATTTTACAAAGCTACTAAATGCACTCGCACACCTCCGCATATTTGCTAGCTGAACATATGCGCAAAATACTCAGCAGCTGATTCCATGTGAAGAGTCTCCAGAGATATCCTTAATTTCTGTACAAGTTAAATAGACAGGTGTTTTGTATCTCTCGCGTTTGTCATATGTTTGCTTAGATGAGATATCTGTGGACAAGCTATGAAGGACATGTGACTAAAAAAATATTTCCGAAGAAGAACCTGATCTTATCTTGACATTAAAGATGAGTGGAACGTAAAGAACTCATTTAAAATATAAAGTGAAATGGGAATACAACTGGTTTAAAAAATCAAAATGGAATTTCCAGGGGCAGCTACGTTGAAATAGTTCCAGCTACGTAATGATAAGTAAAGTTAATAATCTGTTTTTGGAGTAATCACAAGATAACCCAGGAAAAGTGAGTCAAACTGGCCAAGCACATTGTACTCAGTCGTCTTGATAAGTTTGCCAGTGCAAAAATAATGACTAAGAAGGAAGGTGAGAGTAGCAATAATCACAATGAAAGTAGAAGCACATCAGCAGAGTCATCATCAGCAGCACCTTCCGGAAGTAGGACGTTGTCAAATCATCACCAGAGTACTTCAAGTAGTAATAACCACAGCGGTAGTAAGACGGTTGGAGATGGAACGTTTCGAACATCCCTTAATGACATTGATGACTATTTGCTAGATAGTCCTGTGGTGGGAGGAAGCTTTATTTCCAGCAATAACGTTAATCATGCTATAAATAGTAGTGAGGATGATCATGTTTTTATTGGGGGAGGAGGAGATGATGGGAGAAGTCACCAACAGGAGGGAATTAGCAATGGAGGGGGTGGTGGTGGTGCTATAAATAGTGAATCCTCAAGTAGTAATCAGAATGAACCTAATAAGTCAACTGTGAGGCTGATTGTAGGCATATTTCTTCTAGTTTCTGTCGATATCATTTGGGTGGCGTCTTCCGAGCTGTCGTCAGTAAGTTTTTCTAAAGTACAAAATTATAAATGAATTGAATGTAGATAGCTTAGCTAAATTTAATAATGTTCTTGTTTGTTTGTTTGCAAATTTACAGTACCTGTTTCATGATGAGAAATTCGACAAGCCGTTTTACAGTACGTACATTAAGACGTCAATGTTCCTAATATTCATTCTTGTTGGTTGTTTGCAAATTTACAGTACCTGTTTCATGATGAGAAATTCGACAAGCCGTTTTACAGTACGTACATTAAGACGTCAATGTTCCTAATATTCCTCGTTGGATTTTTGTTCTGGACGCCGTGGTATGAGCAGTGTCAGAAAGGGGATGATTATACGTATACTCTGCTAGCTGCCGAAGCTAATCACGTTGCTCCTCTACAGAACAGTAATGTTGAAGATGCAGTGGAAAATGGGGTTGTGGAAGCATCTCTGGTATGTAACTGTTAATGTTGGTTACTTAAAAATGTTACAAATTTGTTTGGTTGAACAGCAGATAAAACTGATTTTATTTCCTTTACAACAGAGTGCACCCGCATTTGTTCCAATAAATTATGATACCGCAGGATCTGGGAATGAAAGTGATGACTCTGCACATCAGCGTTCTGTGCGATTTAGTAAACTTGCAGAGGTTCGGCATCTTTCTGACCATGACGCAGCAGAAGCGTTCTACTCCCGCCTTTCATACCAAGCTTCACTTCAGGCTGATCAATTGGCTTATCGGCTTGCTAATCGCCTTTCTCCTAGTCAAACTGCGCATTTGGCGATTACATTCTGTCTTATGGTACAAATCTTTCTCTAAAGGCATTTATTTCTCTAAAACATGCAAGAACCGTATTTTAACTTATCTGATTTGTAAATTTATAGTGGTTTGTAGCCAATTACACATACCAACTAGCTGTGTCGCATACTCAAGTGGGAATCGTCAATGTCCTGTCTTCTAGTTCCAGTTTTTTCACGCTCCTACTGGCAGCTGTATTTCCCTCAGTGGCCTATGACAAGTTTTCCATTTCCAAACTTTTATCTGTACTAGTCAGCATTTGTGGAGTGGTAAGATCATCCTTGTTTGGATATGAAATTTTTTGCAACACAGCTAAATCTGTGTAAGTACATAGGTTGCATTTTTTCTTGATAGGCAATTGTAAGTTTCTCCGATATGAAAGTTGAGACTACAAACCTTCCAGTGGGTGCCATTTTTGCTCTTGTCAGTGCATTCTTTTACGCTGCGTACTTGGTTTTCCTTAGGAAGAAAGTTGACCATGAAGATAAACTTGATATTCCACTATTTTTTGGTGAGAGGAAGAGGTTTTCAATAAAACATACAAACCTTTTTGTAAATATATATGTACTTTATAATTTTTTCTGAAAATCTTTATAGGCTTTGTCGGTCTGTTCAACTTACTACTTCTTTGGCCTTTGTTCTTTGTTTTGAACTACACTGGAGTTGAAATTTTCGAATGGCCTAATCGGCGTCAATGGACATTTTTGGTGGTCAATGGCATTATTGGAACAGTATTTTCAGAAGTCCTCTGGTTATGGTAATTCATTCATTTTAATGCATCCTTTTAGTCTATAAACACCGCCGATTTTGTCTTACTATCTTTATTATTTGAACTTATTTAAATAATAATAATAAATTTGTTTTGCAGGGGCTGCTTCCTTACCTCATCGCTTATTGCCACACTGGCGATAAGTTTAACAATTCCTATGTCAATGGTAGCCGATGTAATTTTTAAGAAAGTGTCGTACTCATGGCTTTTTTATATAGGCTCCTTGCCCATGGTATTCTCATTCTTCGCTGTGACTTTGTTGGCCCATTACGAAAATTGGGACCCTGTTGGTGGTCTTTGGAAACGCATTTGTAAGCGATGCTGGTCACGAAGTGGGTCATCTAGATATCAAAGGTTTGTGTTTTAACATCTGGAGTTAAAATGCTGATTGAATTGTTTGGTGTTTGAGATACGTTATGATGCATGCATATATCCCAATATATCGTTTGCATTAGGGTTCTGGTTAATGATATGATGGACCACACGGAACAGCAAGAAAGACTTTTGGAAGATGAAGATGACGAGCAAGAGGAAGATCATGATGAAGAGTCTGGATTTGGGAATGATAATAACATAACAAATTCACCTGCCTTAGGTTAATAGCTAGTATGATTATATAAACTTACCATTTTGTTTGGCTGGTATATCGAAACATTTCCATTTGATTTCAGACTGACGAAATGCCATTAATTTTACTTTATTATTTACATTGCTAAGACTTTCTGTGAAATACTTTAAGATCTTCGCAAACCACAATACAAAGTGCAGCTGGCTTGTTAGGTTATCATGTATAAGTACGAAAAAGAAACTTCCCTCTGTTTTCAAAACTTCTTCTTCAAGGCCTTATTAATGTTAAAGGAAGACATATGTTTTAACGGTGCAGGTTGCTGTTTTTATCGCAGTAGTAGTTTTAGATCCGTAAATGTTTTATGAGATGCAACAATAGTCTATGTAAATACTATCTATGCAACGTGCAACAATTTCCAAAGACTAATTATTTATTTAAGACATCTATTATGATGTGAAAAAGCTTTGTAACAGAGCAGCGCATAAATAATACTGGAGTTAATTCAATTATTTATTTGTAACTGCGAATTGCGAATGTATTTTAAGTGATGATTTCAGCTTCTAATCAAAATATTGTAAAAGATCTGTTGTTCAGCTGCTAAAAGCAGTAAGTTTTAGGATGAATTCAAAACATTATTGACAAAGTGAAAATTCACAGCTTCCAATTTGAGGCAATAATATGAAACAAAGCGAATAAATTATTCTATCGTGTCAAGTACATCCGGATTGATTATTTCGAAGATTCCAGACATGCGTATAATGTATAAAGAGAATACCTTCCTTTTTGTAAGTGTAAATCTAAACGAAATGGAAAAAATTCCCCAAAACAACAACAAACGAATGTACCTACATCCTGTTTAAAACTGGCTTTGTCCTTGAAATTGGTGAATGTCCTCAGGAATTCCTTTTTATCATAATCTATTTTAGACTCTCTTAGTCGTTCCTGTTGACCTTACACTTTGCATGTTTGTACAGAAAAAGGAAAGTATCTAAAGGGTTGGTCTCATAATTCCTTCATTCATGAACTGTGTAAGCGACATGAGACCCTTCGACCCTTACACTTTTACGCAAAAGGTATATATATACCTCTTCATGGTGTAGGTACTTAGAGCGTCTGTATCTCATTATCATTATCACATACTCGTGAATAGTTTGTCGCACTCCATGCCCACCAATACAAGTTTCATATAGGTCCCAAGGAGAAAAGTGAAAATTCTTTCATTATAAATTGTGTATGAATTATTATAGCTTTTACGCATTTCGTTTGAAGGGTATTTGTTCGTTAATGAAAAGCAGAAATTAGGTCACCTGCAGGATCTGTTTATATCTGGAGATCTCTATAAATTGTGCAACCCCTTCAACATCTGTACTGTAGTAGAACTCAAATCATCAGAGAAGCTAGACTGGAAAAATCTGTACAATTGAAATTTTATTTTAATTAAAACTAAAAACTTTCCACTTTACAAAATGAATCGAAACATTTTTTTGGTAAGTCCGTACATTTTTTCTAAATTCGCAGCAGAATTCTTCTCCTAAAAGTTTTGTGCAAGTGAATATAATTTAACTTTATCATTCTTTTCTCTAGTTTGCTGTCGCCGTGCTATCTATTGCTGATGGAGTAATGGGTGGGGGTGGGAAAAAAGGTCAGCAGTCTGGCTGGGAAGCACCCGAAAATGTTGGTTGGGGTTGGTCAGAAGATAAACCAGCATACGACATCAACCCCCATTTCGGATTCAGGCAATATTCAGAAATGCGGTATGAACCGTTGACCGTGCCGTTCTTATACGGTACTCAACTCACAGGTCCTCCAGCACCCACACAGCCATTAGCTCCTGTCTTCAACGGACAAGGACCACCATACTCTTCCGAGTTACCTGGACCAATTAAGTACATTGGGCATAGTTCTCAAACTCCTTCTTTGCCATATCCTCTTCACAATCTTTTAACCGATGGGTATGTGACGAGAAGGAGAAGGTAAAAGGTAGGTCTTTATAAATTTGAACAGAACTTTAACTTTAAATGATGCTTAAATTCTATAGTTTTAATATTATGGTTTCATGCATTGCTTTCATTCTTGCAGGGTTGAATTATGGACTAGGGGCAATATGAGATCAGCAGTTTTTCTTCCTGACAGATATTGGAAAGATACAGTAGTAATTACTCTAATTATATGTAATTATCATGCTAAGTAATCCATTTTCGTGGTGCAGTTTGTATTGAAAATATGTTCCTTTAATTGTAGCTAATAAGTCAATAAATTATTGTTTTTGAAACGTTTCTGGTTTTGCTTTGTTTAGCCGTTCATATTAGTTAAGAGATTATACATTTTCCTCGTTGCAGTGGATAGGTGATTTGATAGGTTGACTGGCTTACATTATTGTCATCCCATGTTAACAGTAAAGGTTTAAAGGTGTATAGCATGAAGGTTAATGTATAATGAAATAGAATTTTAAATATGCAAGTAGTACATTTTTAATAAATCAGCGAGTTGGTTCGGAGTATATAAGAGAATATATCATGACAGATCTCGCAAAGCATCAAATTACTAACAGTTATTGTCGGCAATTGGAAAATTACATGATTTTTGTCTTACAAATGACAAACTCAAACATTATTGGCATCATCTTTTTTACGGAAATATGTTATATGAAAGTAAAAACGCATTAAAGATTTAATAATTTTAAATGCATTCAGTCCTTATATGTTGATCACACCACTGGGTTAAAGATTCATTATATACATATAGTCATATATTCTGCGTGACCATGAACATTTTTCAATATTTAAATTTGTTGCCCTGTTTTAAATGATTTAAACGGTTGTAATTAGATTACAAACATTTTTGCCTACCTAAAATTGTTACTGTTTTGTATAGTTATTACACTTAGCGTATGCATTATTAACCGCGCTTTGAAAACGACTGTAATCATCATAATCATTTTACATTATCTATTTGTGCAACAATTATCTTAAACTGCGTCTTTCTGACTTCCATGTTCCAAGTGAAGGGTATCAAAAAAATCAGACATATATAAACCCAGCGACATGAACCTCAGATCATCACACTTGCGACTTCCGTTCGAGTTTATACCAAGCCTTTTAGTAAACCAAATATTTTAAAAAACTTTTTGCTTTCCAAGCAGCCAAAAATACCTCCAAAAATGAAATCTCTGGTAAGTATTACAGAAATCTTCATTTTACTAGCTCAGAAACTTGTATCTAAAATTCTTTTTTGCATTTAATTTTCTAGTTTTACTACATCATGGTTGTCGCCGTCTTTGTTGCCGTCGTGGCCCCATGGGTCTGCGCCGAGCAGCAGGCTGAAGAACCCGACAGCCTTCTATCCCACCTCGAAGGCAACGCTGACA
>JAHZNG010002448.1:0-13225 GCA_027744375.1 Orchesellides sinensis
CTTTGGGTAACCTGTAGGTGCTTTCAAATCCAGAGTTTTTAGCGGAGGGAACTGCAATTAATGATTTACTTAACCCAGATCGCGTATTGATTGGAGGAGAGCAGTCGCCTGAAGGTCAGGAAGCTCTGGAAGAACTTTGTTGGATTTACTCCCATTGGATACCACGTGATCGTATTATCATGACAAATACTTGGTCATCGGAACTGTCAAAGCTGGTATGCTCTGCTTAGAAATATGTTTTCAAAGAAGCATAAAGAATAATGTGTGTATTAGTTTGACAGGTAATTAATCATAAAATCATACTCGTATTTTATGCTCTCTTACGTTGCCAATATTTTTGTATACACAAAAGTATTATAAATAAATCCAATTCAATAAATCATACTTTGGTACAGGTTATTGACATGAATGAGCATCAAAAATCTCGATTTGCGGGAAGAATTGTGGAACGTCTCTTCAACACGATTACTGACAAGCATTTGGCCGTCTTTGGATTCGCGTTCAAGAAAAATACTGGGGATACCAGAGAATCTCCTGCAATTTACGTATGCAAATACTTACTGGAAGAGGGTGCCAATTTGCACATTTATGATCCAAAGGTAATCAGATTTGCAAATTAAATGAGTTAGAGATAATCTTGAGTAATTTATGATTTTGTTATTATTACGCAAAAGCGCAATGCAAATATATAGACTCAAATTATCTCTGGTGCAAAATATAACACCATATAATATGTAAGTTTTCATGGAAAATGAAAGTCCAATGCAAAGACATGTTTTCTCAATGATATAAGGTTGAGCCCAAGCAAATAATGACCGATTTAACTTCTCCACTGGTCACTGACGATCCCGACCGCGTTCGTGAGCTTATCAAAATCCACGAGGATCCCTATGATGCTGCCAATGGAGCGCATGCTGTTGTTGTTTGCACTGAATGGGATGAATTTAAAGTAATTTAGATAAAACTATTATTACAATTACAACTATTTCTATTACGCATGGTTTCACAAAGTTGAATGTGTATTGTATTTTAGACTCTAGACTACAAAAAGATATATGAATCCATGCTCAAGCCAGCATTCCTGTTTGATGGTCGTAAAATTTGCGATCATGAGGCTTTACTTCAGATTGGTTTCCACGTTGAAACGATTGGGAAACGAGTGTCGAGAAATCCTTTACTTCGAGGTTGGGCTGCCGTTACTCATACACCAATTTAATTTAATCCAGTATAATTCGTTAATCCAAGTGAAATATCTGTATTACGACATCTACTTCGCAACTCTTCTGCCGACACTATTGCCTTCTCAACTTAATTTAACATTAGTTAAAAAACTGTATTGCTGTAAATAGTAGCTTGCAGTAGTCCAACTTTGCTGTATCAAATTATCATTTTACCAGGAAGAACCAGTGACATCATTTTGACGCATTATTCATTCCATAATATTTAAATTTCGACCTAAAGACTGGGAATTTAACATGTAAGATGTACATAATATAGCAGCGAAAGCTCAGCAACTACATACTTACCTTCATTGCAATATGTACGTTTTATATTGGCCCCTATATACTAGCATGTGGATTTCTAAATTTGATTCCCTCAGATTTTTAAAAGATTACCAATTCTGTCAAATTGACAAGAGCTGTGACTTGTGACTAATGATATTTCCATGATAAGCTGGTGGACATATAAGAATACACATAGTACTACATAATTCCTCCTCGTAAATAGCTTGCCTCGTTTTCGCTGCATCAATTCTAGCTTTTCATGGCTTGACTATTCAATACTTTGTATTATGAAAGCATCTAGCTTTTTAAAGTTTTTTTCTTTTAAATTGTTTTTACTGAATTTGATGGCATGAAAGAATTTTTATCAAACAAGAAAAGTAATGAAAATACTCAATCCTTTTTTATCAGTAATGGCGTAACACATACAATTTGGACCTATGGAAAAGAAGTTGAGATTCGATGGGACCCTCGAGTATTCTTGTATTGAAGCAAGTTTGGCATTATTTAATATATTATATAAACGGTTTTTAGCTGTAGACGGAATATACTTATTGTTTGGTGGTTTTATGTTTCATCATTTTTTACGTAAATAAAATTCAGAATGATTATCTCCAAATATCAATGCTTGAAGCAGATCTGGCTGCTGACGTCTGTTCTGTTTTCATACTCTCTCCTATGCATTTTGAATTGAAACCCAGGTTTTTGGCAGATAAAGAGCAAGACTAATTGCATGGAAAGAATTTTTGCATGAAAAAGCCATTCCTGGAATCAGTGCTTAGTCATTGAATCGCATCCTATAATATCGTCATTCTTTGGAAGCTGGTTTACGTTAGTTTGAAACTCGAGAAGAAAAGAAGGAGAATGTTTGGACTGAAAAAGTACAAACCAGAAAAAAACAAAGGATGGAGCAATGAAGTCAGGAAGCTGTAAGTTTGTTTTATGAAGTCCTTTGAGAATCATGACGATTGATACGGAGTCTCCAAAAATATGCCATGTTTTGAAAAAATATGCTGCTTCCCAGGTATTAACAACGTTGTAACGTACGAAAGAAATTTTGTACAGATGCCTGCAAATGTAAAACGAGAGCTGCATAAGATACGCTGTAGTATTTTCTTGCGTCAATGGAAATCGGTTGTTTTGTAAGTACAATGCTTGTCTGCCAAATCTTTGTCACACAAGATCAATCAAATTCGTCTCGCTAGATAAATATATCAAGATGGCATTCATATACATTAGTCCCTCATTCCTTTATGTGCTCTTTAAACAGGAGAAAATCACGATTTTGTTGGATATTTTGCAAACAAGACAAGTGAAAAAATTAGACTTTATTTATTAATGCTTTACACTTTGCGCATCTTTCATTCTGGCCTTGCCTTGTTTGAGTGGTTATTAATAAAGCTTGGAGAATTTACATACACAAATACAGCAACATAAAATAATCATAATTTTACAGAGGGAGAAACTGTGTTAACTTGCTTTATTATTGTTGTTGTAATTGTACGCAAAAAACGAAGATGACTTGCTGCCTATATAAATCAAAATATCAAGTATTCATGTGGTCTACATAATGTCATTTGTCGCTTGCCCTGATGTTCCACGTTATATAGTAAAAACATAATAATACTCTTTTGATGTTTAAGAATATCTTATACTGACTTTATAGGTTTTCGGAGAATTCAAAATTCACGAAAAGCTTTTTCGGCTCGCATGACACTAGGCGATTTATGTAGACATTGATTCGAAGAGCATACTATTTTCTTTACATCTGCACTTTATTTATACAAATGTCAAACCTGCCACGAAAACACAGATTTGACCGATATTTGTATTCGCCGAAAGTTTTAAGTAATAAAGAAATGACATACATACATATTTTCTGAATTTATGGAAGTTGGTAAAGTCGTATGCGTATGTTTTCAAATTTCTATCTTGTAATCTTCCACTGTATGCAGTAAAACAAAACTTTCCAAAGATATTAGCAAAAGCAATATGTACAAGAAGCAAATTATAGAGGAAGTAGCCTAGTAGTACATAGGTATATGTATAGTCTAAATACAATCATGTATGTGCTTGTTTGTAAAGTTTTAACCGCAACAAATCATGAACGTTGGTTTTAATTAACCGAAAAATAGCTTTCCCCTTTTGACCTCAGCAGTTTTGGTTTACTGAGAAAAGTAAAGCAACTTCACTCACATCCCAGGGAAATGCGAGCATGCGAAACCTCAAAAGTTATTTGTAGTTCTTGCATTTGCAAGGCGTATCCATATTTGTAAAAGCCATTACCACTTACATAAAAATGCCATGTGTCCATGACCATATGTGCGTTTTGTTCTCTTCTTCAGCCAGTCATAAAAGAAATTACTTCCGCTTTAGATAGATAACTTATTGTTAAAAATTAAAAAGCCTGCAAAAACTGCGATGTATGATAAGAGTAAAACAGACATCGTAACTTGTATTCATTCATTTTCTCTAAATTGTCAGCACATTAGCTCCACACATGCGATATCATGTTTCATCATACTCAAATACCCTAAAACCAGGAATAAACCGTTTCTAAAGCCAGAACGTAAAAACCATTTTCCAAAGTTCAGCCATTTGCAGAATATGCTGATTTCCACCACTCAAACGGTTAGTGCACCAGAAATAGTCAAATATACGTATTTTTTATATGCAGGTTGCACCATCTCATTGTAAACCAACGCCAGACTGACAAATCATAGCTAACGATATGAGCACAGAGAACAATTGTAATTCCGATGATGCTAGACTTCAAGAAGATTTATGAAGTTTGACAAGAGGAAGAAAAAAAATGCATGGAAATTCATTCTGAGTGTTTCGTCTACTATTTTTTCATCCATTTATATTTTAGTTTGTAAAAATACAACACATGCGTATTTTATGCAATGTTTCGTTTTACAAAATAAAGCTAAAAACTACATCAAGAGATTGAACGATATGTAAATCCACAGCCAAAATTTAGCCGTGCACGGAAGAGAGGTAAGAAAAGAAAACACGAAAATGTCATCATGATCATTACCGTTCTGAGTGGAATAACTTCAAGTCGGTGTGTGAGCATGATCAAAAAATCACCTCTGTTCATGTTGTAATACATCTCTCGACCCACGAACATGCGTTTCATACATATGTACATTACACTTTCCCTTTATATTTTTTAAATGTGAATTCTATTACATCATCCCCTCAAACTTCTAAAAAAGCTATAACCGGCGGAAGTGGTATAAGATCACGTAAAAAGTCAGGAAGCCAGTGTTAGTTTTTTTGCCTACAACAGCACAAGTGAATGAGTCGTAATTCAATACACCTACGATATCATGACGATTATGATGATCCCACTAGAAAGTGGAGGTGGGGATTTGAGCATGAAGGTTGACAATTTATATTAAAATCTATAGTGCAGCCAACTGTTTTAATAACTCTTTAGCTATCCATTGTGTCTATCGACTGAATATGTATATTCATACATTTGGCAAGCAACTCTACACATTGGCAGTTACTTTCATTTAAAATGGCTTAAAGGTAAAATGCAATAATGCAATCCACGTTGTCTAAGACTGCTCACGAGTCTATTTACTCAATAACGAATGAAAAACCAGTCAAGATTATATAAATATGTTGTCAGTGAAGCTTCCAGACATTTTTTGCCTCCACTGAAAATCAAGGTTTTACCGTAACGAGGAGCTCAGTTCAGTTAACTTTTTTTGGTAGCAACGCCTTTTTTATTAGCGTACCCAACTTGTTCCCAGGCTTGATTCAAATCCCATTTGTTCACTAATCTTTTCTTTAGAGGATTTTGAAAATGGTTAGAAATAACATTGTATAAACAGAAAGCAGAGACATACACCAGACAAAACTTCATTATAATTTGAGCAAAAAGCCTAAAAGCAGAGATTACCTTTCTACCACATTTAAAAATGTGTATATGTGACGATGCCAGATTTAACACATAAAAAGCACAATAGGCTTTTCTGTTTGTCGTTCAAAAAAACTTGTATTCACTTCCGATATACTCTTCAGTTTCCTTCTAATGTAAGAAATCAAATTCATTCTTAAAAGCAGATGTACTTTTAGCATTCAAAGCAGTCTATGCATATTTAACGCACATCCTCTTTTAAGTTGCCTTCATTCTAACACTACAGGTTGTGCTCATGACTTAGAGAATTTGCCCCAAAATACAAGTAAATTTTGACTAGATGCCAAGAGTAAAAATAAAGATTTTAAGTTTCAGAAAGAAAACTGAGCTGCGAGCCTACATAGAAGCCTGCGCAGACCACAGAAGTTGCATACACGCCGGCAATACTATCAGTGATGATATGAAGATCGTAAAAAAAGAAATGGCCATGGAAGTAGGTATCTATGTTGGAAGAAACTTTTTTAAAATCTAGTATTGTACAACTAGCATTTGCATATTATTATGCATCTTATCTTAAGGTTATACAACATAGTAAAAAATATTTTTGAAAATTCTATTGGGTTGTATAATCTTGCTTTTAAAGTACAGAAAGCTCGGGACTTGTTTCGAAAAATGAAAATGTGCATATAGGATATTCTTTCAAATGTATTCCCATTTTCTCCTTTGAACTTCTATATAGTATTCCTTTCTGTGTTCTGATTTCTTCATCCCCTTAATATCTTGTTTAGAATCATTTTTGCATAGATTTTTTTTACTTCCTTCTAGTATTTCTGCAATTAGAGTAGTAGCTCCGTGTTTGTGATTGCTACTAGAAGATTATTAGGTTCTTTTTCTCTTTCTGTGTTTCTTTTGTCACGGGCTACCTTTTACACGAACGACAACAGTAATTCCATTAGCATTGCTTACTTTTTTAAAGCATCTGGCATCATTATATTCGATTTCTTTAGCTGTGTATCACCTTCTGTTATCTTGCACATTTCAAAATGTAGACGCAAAGAAAAGTATACATCACAAATGTATATTTTGTTTACCTTTCTACGTATAGTTTAAAAAGTTTTCGTTTTGTTTGTTGGAAGTGCTTTCCTTGAAAACGGTAAAACTATTTAAGTAAGCCATCTTTACAGTTATACATACATATACCTATCTATATTAACCACAAGACAATTATCTTATTTTACAGTTTCCTACTAACGAAGTACATCGGAAAGATTTTAAAGTATATAACCTTTCCAAGATTAAGATTTTTAGACTAGTTTTATGCTTCTCGTAAGCATGCCTGAGGTTATATATTGTTTGAAATCTCCTTGAATGACTTCCTCGCATCGTTATCCTTGTACTTTACCTCTATCTCAATCTCACCATTTACAAATTTGCCATTGGTTTACACAATAGAACGGTTTTTGCCCCCGTTTTTGTACTCTAGCAAAATACTGAAAGTACAAACCGTGATATAAGCTCCAGGTATACCTCTCTTGCTTGTAATATCTCTCTATACTAGTCTAAACCGGCCAAAAGTGTTCCAAAATTTGGAGGTGCATCTTGCTTCTGTGTATGTATAAAAAACGTATGCATGTGAAACCAGTAGAAGCACTTAAAATGTCTGAATGTTCTATGTAATCGTGTACGATGCAAATATAGGTATTTGTTTTTAGGATTAACTGGTTAGTGCATATACAAAGTATATGTATTGTATGTACGCTAGGTGAAACTCCACCTCCATCAAAACAATAGAGGAAAAGCTGCATGAAAATCGAAAAAATGGAATATCCCATTAGTTTCAACAACACCAGAGTTTATTCAGTCCCTGACACTCGGTTCACGAGACACGGATTTGCTCTTCAAAGACCAGCCACATTTCTAAAGCCTGCCTGCCCTATAACTTCGGTAAACATGTTGCCTTATCAAGGTAAGTCTGGACATATTTAAATATTTACTTATTAAACAAGTTTTTGTACCAGACGTCATTTAGTTTGAGTTTTAATTAAATTTAATTGTATATGAATATGTTTTATTCAGTGGCCAACAGCGGGGTACCGTACGGCAACACTTCAGGTAAATATTTACTTATTAAACAAGTTTTTGTACCAGACGTCATTTAGTTTGAGTTTTAATTAAATTTAATTGTATATGAATATGTTTTATTCAGTGGCCAACAGCGGGGTACCGTACGGCTACACCCTTGTTCCACAAAATGTGCTAGGTCCTGGTCAAAGACTTGTGCCAGTCCCAGGAGGAAGAAATGTGTACTCTCTGGTCGACATTGATGACTATGAGGATGAATACCCCTCCCCGCCACCTCCAAGGCCACGTTCTCGCATTTTAGATGATATCGAATCCCCAGAAATGGAGGAATTTTCTGCCACAACGAGACAAATCAGGAGAAACGCTGATGCCATCCTTCAGCGACTTGGTACAAGCCGACCGACTTCATCAAGAGCATCAAATTTCTGGCGGACTTATGACTACGACACCAGGTCGCTTACTCCTAAATATTTAGCATCACCCCCAGATAGGTCATCCCTTCGTCCCACCACACCAACTTTAGATGAAGAACCTGATCCATTTCTTCAATCATTGCGACCAGGACGTCGTCTAGCAGGTGCACCCCGTCGTCTGACTACATCTTCTATTGGTGCAGAGCGAGTGTACACTCCAATAAGCCTCACAGAAAATCGTGTTCGGTCTTTGTACAAAGACCTGGAAGATACGCCATATGCCCCTGAATTCAAACATTTTGACTACACTGAAGTCCTTCGCAAGGGCCGGGAGGCCATTGGAAAGAAAGTTAAAGAGGATGTGGAGCAGAGAGCGGCCCTCCTGGAGCCCTCTGCGGAATTGGCAGAGGCAAGGGAAAGACGTGCAGCAGCAAGGAGGGATCGTTCAGGAGGTTATGACCCCAACTCTGTTCGGAGCAATATCAGCATTCGTGCACAGTATGCTGGTATGAGGGCAGCTGCAAGTCGGAATATTCGGAAACCAAGTGCAGAAACGGCAACAACTAGTGTTGCTAGTGCCCCTAGTGCCCCAACGACATCTGCCTAAAGTAGTAAATTCAGGATGTAAAGTTCATTTTGACCCCATCACACATATTTCCATACGGTTTACTGTACGGTAAAAAAGAAAGCTCTCTTAAACAGTTATCTTAAAAGGTGGCATATGTATTTCTCTGTCTGTGCAAAAGAAAGTGGAAACGGTTACTACATACATTTAATTTCTCCAAACTGGGTTTTTATACGAGTACAAATGTTGAAATCAGTGTTTTTCAGTACTTATGTGACTGTCAAGATTGGATTTAAAAAAGCATAATATATACCTGAAGTGTACCTATTTGGCATTCAAGATATCACACACAACGAAAAGAAAGTAATGTTACTGTTACCGTTCTGTGGCATGGCTTTACCACTGTCAGGATTTCAAAATTGTATCATTTACTAAATCCTAAAAGTTTCAAATACGTCACAGTGAGAGGAGATAATACAGAGATAGGCATTCTGTAATGAACATTCTTTTGTAGAATTAAAAGCAAGTATTTAACTGGAGGTCTTCTTTAAGTTTCATTTTCAATCTAACTGAGAATTGTTTTTCTCATTCTGTTTATGCAAAAATTCCTTTGACACCATTTTCTGCCAAGAAATCTTTCAACAATTTTCTTTCTATTCTATAGTTAAAGCTCAGTCGTAAGCTCAACTCTCCCATATTGCAAAATGTTTTCTTTGATGGTGCATGCAACACAATTTATGCATACTATTCTTATCGTCAAAGAGTTTTCTGAGTGCATTGTGAAAAATTACATCAATCTGCACATTTGATGCAAACTTTAGCCATGTTCTATACTTCTCGGTAAATCTATAGGACACCCTCAATGAAACATTTTTGGAAGGGATTTGAATTTGAAATTACATTATATACGTACATTCATACATTCGATTTCATTGAGTTGAAAACTTTCACTGTTTTACGTTTGTAAGAGATAAAACGCATCAGGAAAGATGCAGATGTTACTCCCATTTGCAGTTTACAGAAAAAATTAGAATGTTGATGGTGGCGACAAGATTTATGAAGACATGTGTGGTATGGAATGAACTGCTGCTACTCTAAAAATTGGTTCTTCTCGTTCTATAAATCTTTTAAAATCGTGTTTATTCAGTTATCACTTAATTTAAGTAAGTAAAACTAATATCAAAATAACGTATTTTATGTTTAATCTAATATAAGTAAATTTTATGATAATTATATGTATTCAGTACAGTAATTTTGTCTATGCATACCACACTGCATATAATCTAACTTAAAATCTCCCAATGTAATACTTATCAGAGTTAACATCAATACATTTTTCAATCTATATTATAATCAATCAAACAATCATTCATTTGTGCATTTACTATTCATTACTGTCCTTGTACACAGAAGTATGTTTTCAAGAAAACTCTCGTAGCCCCATATTTCACAATGGATCAATGGGTTTACATTGTCAGCTTTTTCTTCAAATCTTCCAGTATCATTATTGGCTTTAATTGTATTTATTTCATTTTTGTCTTAAGTTGCTTAAAAACAAATATTTATATGAAATAATTCAAACTATAATAAGAATACACAAAATGTCCGCATTTAAATAAAATGTGATTTTCAATAATTAAAAAATGAATTTACACAAATGTGGTTCTTCTTTATGATATGATTTGTTTTTTTAAAAGAATTCATATTATGCAATGACATACATAAATTGTAGCATGTAGTTAATTGTTTCTTTTAAAATATGATTAAAGGATGGTATCATAAGGCAGATTGAAATAACTGGAAAATAAATTCATGTTCGACATTCTACAAGTTTCAATATGATTAAAGCATCCTTACCAGATATTGACAATTTTAATTTTAAATTAATTTTTCATTTTCTATTCAATCCAGCTTTATCATTTATACATAAAGCAGATATTACTCATAGCATTGTTCAACCCCAATCGTTTTAACCTTCAAAACAATGCCAACAAAGACCGAAATTCCCATTTCTGCGAACAGGATATCCTGTCTTTTATGGAAAGTGTTCTTGCAAAAAAACTTACACGAGTAGCTTTTTCATTTTCATTGAAAATGCATAATGCATCCTATTATGCATTTTCTCATTATAATCTGTTAGGTATATAATATTAATGTAATATAAGCAGAATTACTACATCATTTTTGAAAGCTATTTTATTAGGATCAAAACGATCATGGAAAGAAGTTTCGTGCTTTATTGCAATAACATACCCCTTTATCATCATCAGTGTCGATTTGAGCCTCGTATACGTGTCATCTCAAGAGAAAATATGAAAGTACTTTGATATTTTTCATGCAAAGAACATTTTAAGACTTTTTAGAACGCAAATCTTACTCCTTTATGAAAAACGAAAGACACAAAAAAGTCCACAGTTCATCACACACAATACAAGCTAAAGCTTTGACTTTATTATCGAGCGACTACGTATAAACATCACGAAATATCATATCATTCAGACCGATCTAGATTTTTAGAAAAATTTATTTATCCTCTTATCATAACAACCTACAAGATGAAATTGGCTTGTCAAACTACTCCAAAAGTACATGAAGAATTTTGTGTGATGCTTTCTTGTAAAAGTACATAAAAATAAGCATAAGCATGAAAATAAATGGAGACATATGCATTCCCATATATAATGTTCCAAAAACAGCATGCAAACATCTTATTATATCTTTTAGATGTTTTGATCTATATCAAATGATTACTTATGATATGATTAACGCAATATCACCAAACTTTTCCTCTTCTTCTGCTCCATATATTATTTGATGAATATACAAGACATTTTTACACAAGATGATTCATGATGATTGTACATACAACAAGGGACGCTTACACTAAAAAGTGTGAGCAGCTGCCACCTTGTAAAAACACCTTACATAAGAAACCAGCTATTTTATTTTCCCTTGCAAACAAATTAAAAACAGCGATAACAAGAATGTATGTCTTTCTTACTAATTCATATATTATGTACGATCAAGATGCTTTCTTATAAATAACGTTTCTGTTTCTTGTATGTTTTGTATTTACATAACACATCACAGATACCTACATACACTCTGGATAAGTATTTTATGGGTATGTGCATTTACATTAGTGCATTTAGCCTACTCATTATATGCTTCACTCATACATCTAGAAACCACGTTGGCCTCCTACTTTTACCCAAGCCTACCCAATAACTCAGGCCACAAATGATTTTCAGGTGCATGTGCTTAGTAACTATTAGGTATGTACATACAAAGTTCATTTTACGTTATGATGCTTTTTACATGAAAGACGCTTACTCGGCAAATCTAGCTTATACACAAGCCACTAAAGGTCTTAAAGAAGAGGTGCTTTTTAGTAGTCTGTTGCTGGATCTGGATAAATTGGCATACCCTTTAACCACAATACTATATATATAACAGCGTCTCACTTCTCACCTTATTTGGGACGCATAAACAAGAAGCCCCTCTCTCTGTTCCATCCATATCAAACGTACATATTTCAATACACATCGGGTTGTCATTGACTCACTTGCACACATACACATAAAAAAGCTACAACGAAGAAGAAACAATTTTATTCCCAAGCATTCCCCTACATGTTTTTTTTAATAAAGACATTTATGATTGTGTGGTTGGATTGGATGACAGAGTGTGTGTAGGAGCGTCATTTCTTAAGTTTTTTATTATTTTTGAAGAAGAATAAATAACGCCTTAAATAAATAAGCCGTTTTGTGGTTTTGTCATTTGTTTGATTGGGAGAAAATATTTTGGCTTACTCCTTATTACTGACTGAAGAAGGTAGATGGTAACTGTTTTTAATATTTTAAGGTATATTTTACCATTAATAATTCAGTGGAGTGGGATGCATTGTGTTAAATTTGATTTGATTGGTTATATAGGAAAATTTGGCGTCTTAGAAGAGATCCTGTGGACACATTTCTGATTGGCGTCTCTGGACTCTGGATATTTTAGTGGACGTGTGACCACGACGCGTGCACTGTCAAAGGCGTCGTTAACCTGGGTAAATAGGCAATATTTAGAGGAAGTTCATTTGTAAAAAAGTGTAATTTAGTGTTTGTGACATTTGAAAATGGTTGGTGGATTGGATTTTGTACGTAGGTTGAAAAAAGTTGGAAGTTAAATTCTTCTTGAACCTTGGTACCTGAAGCCGAGTAGATTTTATAGTAGGGAGAAAAAGAAGGGAAATAAGCAAAGAATCAAGAATCAATTTAGTCTTCTCTGGAGTGAAAGCAGCGTTTTTATTTTTTTATATTCTCTGTAATGCACAGGTAAATTGAGTTTGCTCGTTTTTATTTTAGTTTTTGAGATGTTATTAGTTCTTTTGGAACATTGAATTGAGATGGATAGATTAGGTATTTTTCTGAGTAAGGTTTTTGTTTTGTTAAATTCATACTGTGATTTAATATGACGCATGTTCTATTCTCCATTCTCTGGCATGTAATTTGAATGGTCCAATTTAGACTACAGAATAATTTTGGCTACGGTTTAAGGTTGGAGGAGTTTTTTAGAAACTTAACTTGTGAACTGACTATGATTGTTGAAATGCTACCAAAAGTTGTAATTTAACTACTGTATGTTCAAAGTATGATTTTTTTCATTTTCGACCTTTGAATATGTGTGTAATATGCGTACATAGTTTTAACTCTGTATTTGTTTGACAGTTTTATGAATTCCATAACGTTACTGCTTTAATGGTTGTGGTTTATAAGCATTTATTTTTATTTTTATGCAT
>JAHZNG010002449.1:0-17336 GCA_027744375.1 Orchesellides sinensis
AAATCATAGTGAACAATCGCAATTCCACATAAGCACTCAGCTGCGTCCCCACATTCCTTCGTAAACTTTCCATACTGATACTTGATAATTTCGGAAAATTTTCCAGCCTATATAATATTGAGTATAAATACAATTCGTGCCAATTATACTCACAAATTAATAACCACACAATTATGCCCATTAAAAATAACGTACGACTCTTTGGACTTCTGCTAGCATAATTGCTGCTGCCACCAAAGGAACATAGCTAAGCATTAAATGCAACCCTGTACTCATTTGTAATACATGATGAAGTCCAGTGAAAGCGTATTTAACACTGGGTGACATGTAGGCGACTATAACTATTGCACCAAGAAGATTCGTTGGTCCATAAATTTGATTTAAGCTATCAACTAAAGCACTGATCCTATTGAAAGTTCGGATTTCCTTAAACAAACCAACAGCAACATCAACCTAAAATTATTGTATGTCGAATGATTTGAATACTCATAGAGTGACTCCAACTTACATGGGGAATAAATAAATGTTCTCCTGAAGTATCAATTATTTCAATCCTCCAGTAAAATATAATATAAATCTGTCTAAAGAAACATGCCCAAATACCCATATGTAAAAATGTCATCATCCAACTGAAAATATTTATAAAATTTGAAACTGCGGTGATGGCTTGGAGGGCTATAGATTCGTGTGATATGTGAACATTCGTAAAATCTAGCTTGTAGTGTGAATTTTCACTTCCACTTCCAGTACCATTGTGGAAACTTTGCGCGTTTTCGTTATTCGCATTGGTGGCAGTGATTTCTATCAGGTAAAGAACGACTGTAATGGCAACATATCCAACTACAAAAATGGAGGATCCCCGAGCTGCAATTTTAACCTGTATAATAAACATTAATTTTATATCATGCAAATTTAAAATGATTTATCTTCCTTTAATTTCTTAAAATTAAATCAGTTACCAGACGAATCTCAGGTGGACTTTGATTTTTCAAATGAAGTTTTTTGGATAGAGACAAAACACAGTTAAAAATATCACAAATGGGCTTGGTTTTCATCCAGTACAAATAGATGTTTACAATGTTAAACGTTATGAAAACTAAATAAGCTCCTTGTGCTATAATCGACATCCCGGAGTTGGAGTTATCATTTGATGTTGCCTCTTCTACATTAAGGCTAGGAATAGCCTTTATTATAAGGCGGTACAAAACCATCAGTTGCCAGATTATACAGAAACCCTGCCATCCAAAGTAACAAAATTAAATGTTTTGATAACTGTTTCCACACCTTTCTGTATTCTGTTTCAATACAATAATTTAGTTAAGTTTACTAACTTACTTTTCTGCGCCAAGAACCCGTCTTCACAATGCAAGACCTAGCATTAGGGTCGTAACTGATAGTATCCAGAAATGGCTGACCATATTTTAGTACAGATACGAGGGGTTTGATTAGATATTGAAAAATAACTTTCTCCATTTCAGCTTCCTCGTCCTGAGCCAGTGTACTATTTGGCCTATTTTGATTGCTTGTTTGATCCTTGTTGTTGTCGTCCATTTCAAAATTAACAAGAAATTTTCCTAAATTTGCTTTCATTTTTGTAAAAAATCTATTCAGGTTTGGTTTGAAAGACAGGGCTTGGTTTGGCTTGTTCTTTATACGACTAAAACTGAGCTCTCGCATGTATACTTTCTGGTCGATTGATGCAAATTCCTATTTAAGGAGGTATGTAAGTCCCCATTTGCAAAATAAAAAGGTCCTATATTGCTTTGGGATTATGTACTATTATGAATTTCATTTTTAGGTGATTGATAATGTGAAATGATATGGCACAACAGACACAATTTATGACTTTATTAAGCAGTTATTGCTTTTTTATGTTTTCTGTTCTGTTCATCACGAATATGGTGCTAGGGTGCTACGATAGTTGTTAAATGTTAGTGTTTTGAGGTATATGCTTATATAAACAAGCTAAGTACTATATGCATAAAGCAATTTCCTAAATAAATAAAGGATTTTTCATCCTTCGTCATAAAATCGTTTTTGTCAAGCGAAGTGAAAAGCATTTTCGAAGCGCTGGCATATCGATTAAGTTTTAATGTAATCTTTGGGTTGGGTGAGCCCAGGATAGGTGAAAACAAGCATGTGATATTGTATTTTTTATCATTACTTTTGTCCCGGAAGGATGCATGCAGCTAACGTTGGTAAACATAAATCGCGTTTCTTGTTTCGAGTGCCGTTAATAATTTAGGTAAATACATCATAAAATTTATTTCTAAAGCGAGGAAACGTTTATTCATTCTACTTTTTTTTCGTTTCGTTACAATTTTTAGATGAAATAATAATTTTTCGCTTCTTTTGTATTATACCTCACAATTTTCCTTCTATTATTGGGCATACAGCATATATCACAATCACCATTTAAAACTGGTGTACTTCCTGGGAGGGTAGTAAATCATGGTATTACTATTACATTTATATGTATGTACATTCAGAACATACATGTCAGTGTCTCGTACATAAAACATAATATGCAAATGCGTTTTCTATTTCCATGCTCTTCTAGATAAACATTATAATACTTAGTCAAGGCAAAAATTGCAGTTGACAGTTATAATAGTAACGATTCCGGAGGGTTGTTTCAATATGCCAAAACTGGGGATATGTGACATATCCGCATCAATTAATAAGATGAATTTATAATTATCACTACTCCTTGTACCTGTTAAAACAGGCACATTTGACAATACAACTGATTAATATTACTGTATTAGGTAATCCCAAACGATTTGATGTTAATACTATGTATATATCGTAGTACCTTGTTTACGCGTTACATTAACTTTTTGGCCCTGTAGAGTTGGCTAACTGAGGAAACCATTGAATAGCAACCAAAGAGTACGTAATGATTACACTCAGCATCTAAAATCACATAATACATTTTAAATATAATTTAAAAATGATATTTTAAGCATGCCAATAGTCACTATGTATGACTGATTTCTCACGGTAGCCACAAACTGATACGTTACTGTGAAGAAGCCCATGCCTTTAAATCCAATATTACACGTGACAATGTCATGATGGATAATGGAGATTCCACATATAGCTTCGTATCGATCACATGAATTCCTCCTCGCCCATTTCCCATATTCCTCCTTAATGATATTACTAAAAGTACCCGCCTACATAGAAAAAATACATTCAATTCCGTTTTGCTAACAAAGTCATAAATGTCATAAGTCGTTACCAAATCGCAAATAAATAGGCATTTAATCTTACGATTCTATGAAGGTCAGACACCATTAACGTTGCAGCAACAATGGGAATGTAGCTTAAGAACAAATGAATTTTGAAACTAAACTGAGTCATGTTCTTTATGCCGGTCACTATCTGTTCGACACTTGTGCTTATATACAAAACCGCTGCAATAGATCCTCCCAGCACAATTGCGCCTGAGAGCTGGTTGTACTTTTCAACCAGCGATCCAATATAGTTGAACTTTCGCATTTCCTTTAGAAAAGAATGATTAATTATTTTATTTTATTATTTGAATGCATGTTTCCAACATATTTACTTGAAATGATTTACGTTTGGTAAGTCCAACTCAAATCCAGAGTCACTGATTGTTCGAATTCTCCAAAATAAAATGCAAAATAATTGGCGAAAAACCAAAGCCCAAGTGCCGGTGTAAAGAAATGACATCATCCAAGTAGAAGTGCTTAGGAAATTCCCGACAACAATACAAAGATGGTACAAAACTGAATCGTTTGGATTGGTTTCGTTAAGCGTGTATTGGTGGGGGTCAGATTTATTGCCATAACCAAACATATCCTTGATTAAGCTATTTTCTCCAGTAAATTCTACCACAATTGCAACAATGGCTCCGAACACGTGTGACAGAAACGAAAAACTAGTTGAGAAAATCCAGGATAAATGAGCAGCATACTTAATCTAAAAATGACAAGCGTATTGCTCCATAATTTATGCTGTTTAGTATAATATGACATACGTATTCAAATGTTCTTACCAATCGGGTTCTTGGGGCTTGCTGAAATTTCAGGCAAAGATCAGCAGACACTCCAACTGCATCATTTATAACACGAACTAAACTCGTTCCAGTCGTCCAGAACACCACGAATATCGTTAGACAGTACAGGGTAAAGAAAACATATGCCATTTTTACGACTGCGGACAAAACTCCTTCAGAAGTTTCCTCTGAACTGGGATAAAGTTTTTGTGCAAGTCTCCAAATGATTAGTGCTGGCCATGCTGCGCAAAGGAACTGTTAGGAAAATAAATTGTTTAGTAAAAAAAATAATTTCTTTCGTCTTTAGACAACATTTCTCACAACTTCAATTATGAATTCTCACAATACGAATCCAAGACGTATTGTCCAGCATAAAACGACGGGCCATTGGATTATATCGAATCTGGCTTGGAAAGGGTAATATGTACCTCAGAATGAAAGTAATGGGCTTGATGATATCGTTTACAATTATTGACTCCATTTCAACAATTTGTTCCATTTCAAATTGGTATTTGTTGGGTACAAATTTTGACTTTTCAGTAGGTTCTATTGCGTGAACTGCTATGATTCTTGACATCTTGTTGCTGTCGACGTCCAGTTGTTGTTGCATTATTGCACAAGCAATTATTATTATAAACTTAAGGGTACGTATGAATGGCTTCTCGTATAAGACCAACTGACCCATATATGCATTCGTTTGAGTCTTTTTAATAAAAACATTCAGTGTGACTTTGACTTATTTTAATCGACCACTTATTGTAATTTTTCCAGCGGCATTGGCAAACAATGATATTGTTCAAAATTGTTTACTCGAGTAAAAGCACCAATACATATTACGTAAGGTATTATGCATTAGTATTTCATGACGTACATATTTTACCTTTAGATTATTAAAAATTAAAAAAATGTTTAAAATATCGGAGGTATTAATCCGTAACAAATTGATTTTTAGAAAGTTCGAGATGATCGTAACAGACACTAAATGTTATGTGTTCACAAAATTAGACAAACCAGTTTAAAAGACAAATGTAATGGATTTATGTAAGAGCAAGTGGGCTAGTTTAGAACCCGGCCCTTCTATAAAGAAAACTGATTAAAGTTAAATCAATCCATGTAAATTCCATCTGGTAGGAATTTTAAGCAAAAGCCAAAGGTTAAACCTTTTACTGTTATTATGTTAGTAGGGAATAAGCGTATGTATCAATGTATACATACGTATGCATTTGCATAAACCATGTAAATCTTAGGCATTCTTCTTCTTTTTTAATATGAAAGGATATTTAGTAAGTTAACCAAAACTGAGTAAAAATTTAATTTAAATACATCTATTTGTAAAAACTATTTTTTATCCTTGCTGGCTGTATAAATTTCAGGACAGTTAATATCTCAATTGTAAAAGCCAGGGGTACTTTAAAACGTACATTTCTTTGGTTTCTTTTTTATTTCAAACTTCGAGCAAACTGGCTTTCTCGTAGAAAATCAAATATTAAGTTACAAATGTTTATGTACATTAAAGAGATGCAGTGGTTTATTAACTTAACGCAGCAACTTGTATTTTGTACCTGGTGTTGTTCAAAGTGAAAAGACGACCAGTCTAGTTTAACGTATATGAATTTGGCATCTGTTCTAACATTTATGATTAGCCATGTCAATCGTCAGCCCAACATCAATAAGCGTCATTTGTAATCCGCCACGCCATATAGGTTCATGCTCAATCATTCCAAAATGATGGCTTTGTGCATAACTTGAGTAAGTATCTTGAATAGATACATAGGCGCATATCATACATATTTTACTTGTAGCCATGTTGTATAAATAGAGTTAGCGGTTTTCGAATTCTAACTTGAGCATTGCTACACTTACACTTATCAATAATGAATTTACATACGACAGAATCATTTTCCACATATACTTAAAATATCTTTGATGGTACATCATCGGCCGCTTATAACCACTGTACTACAACCCCGTGAAGTACAGGGGACGTCTTTATGACGCATTTTCATCATTTATTATTAGCTTAAACAGAAGTTGTAAAGCATTATATGGAAATAACCTTTTGTTAAGTTATTTCAAGCTAAATTTTATGCTTTAAATTTGTTTCTGTTTCTCGTTTTACATAATAAAATGATGGAGTTGGCACACGGACAGGCCAGAAAGAGTGGGAATGATGACTCACTCACTTTTGTTCTGTTTCACTTGTTTTTTTTCTTACAATGTGTCTTCCCATGATTTACCCCTGATCGGAAAACAAATGAGAACGCCAAAAATGAAGTTTTTCTTCTTTGGAAGATCCGTTTTCAATTTGCAACTCTTTCATGTTGTATTGAGGACAGAAGATATATCTTTGCTGTGAAGTTACACATGTCAGACACTTAAAAACAACTTCAGTTAGTGACACATTACGTATGCATGCATGCACCTGTACTCGCCTGGATGTTATACAGACAGTTATTAGCATCACTTCATCCTACACTACAACCATTTTCCCCCTTACGAAGTGGGTTTCCAAAAATTTGTGTTTATCTTTCCTGTATTTATGTCATATCTACAAGATATGCATGTCATGTTATTCATTCTGTATGTAAATGTGTAATTAATTCCTAATAAACGAGTCGCGCACATGATACGCGATCAAAAAACAAAGCAAGGCTTATCAGCTAATATGTTCCTCTTGATTATGATTGTGGTTAATTTCGCAACCTACTCTACCGGCATATCCAGTAAAATTAGAGTTGCTGGTTGCGCCTTTCAAACCAGATCTCTTATCTCCTTTGATTCTCTAAGCTTTCTAAGAAAAAAATAAGCCATTTACCCGTATTAACTGACTACATGATGACGATTGCAGATCGCAGTCCAAGTAAAAGTTTGGGCATCTGTAATATATATAAAATCTATCAAGGCTGTGTCTGATTCATGGTTAGAAAAATTGCAACACTTTAACAAGAATTTGTAGTTTTATTCAGATAAAAGTTTGGGTAATTTAGTCAAGTGCTTGTGTTTTTCTAAACTATCTGTGTCTCAATAGTCATCTGCTACTCTCTGTGGATTAAAACGCTTTAATAACAGATTGATTTTCGTTCGGGATCGTTTGAAGATATAAACGCTCAAATTTGTAGCATGAACTGTAGTGGTCAATAACATTTGCCTATTCTATAAACTCAAAGTTCAGTTCATCAATAATTTACTGTTCCCTAAATCAGAACCGGTACGTTTCGAAGCAATAAATTGTAAAATGCATCTTAACAAATATCAGACATTTTATCAATACGTAAAAATATTAGCTTTCACTATTACATTAAGTGATTTCTGCTGAATAGATTCAAAGAATTTTCGCAAATTTTCATTTGCTATCCATCTGTCTATTCGTAATGGTATATCAGTGAATGAATCAAAGACATGAGTAAAATGAACTTGTATGTCGGCAAATATGCATACCTACATGTTTTTGCTTAGAATTCACTGATGTTCGCATACATTATCAGCATTATAGAGTGTGAACACGCATACAGCAAGCAGTTCTATACAGCTTGCTTGCTTTTTTGTGGTTTACTTGGATTGCTATTAAAACGCATCGATATCAATGAGTGTCGGATTGTTTGCATGGCTCACAAGATTTCATGTTGACTTGATCCTTTCACTGAATTAATTGATCACGCTCTTAAAAACACTAAGATCTACAAAGTCTTCTTTTTGAAGTTATTTAATATCTCTTTCCGTCGAGCTTTCAATTTAGCCTGAAAACAAAGGATTTCCGTACATCTATAAGTGGCTTCCTTTACGAGTTAGTCAATGTTTAAACATTACCAACAGAAACAAGGTTACAGAGAGACCAGAAGACAATAAAACTTTCGACATGACAAGAGACAACAGTTGACACTAGGCCAGCACATATCAATTCTCTTAGTTTCACCCTGGGCTTATCCACTCAGCTTTCCTCATAACAAGTGCCGTACGTAACAACGAGCTGTTGACTCTTTTTTGCATTACTGCTTTGCTTACATGATACATCTAACTAATAAAAATGTACTGGCTAAATCTATATTATTTGTATGCTCATACTTAAGCTTAAAAACTGCATTATATTTTGTATAAACGATACATATATATATATATGATATTCAAGAATTTTCAAATGATGATGTAAGCGTTTCTAAAAATTCAATTCAAGCCCTCCAAATTTATGAATGAAATCATGAAATAACCCAACTTAACTAAGTGAGCCAATCAGTAATGACGTCAAACCAAAAACATGATTTTTCCGCATTCGAGCACCCTTGCAGTTGTGTTTAAATATAAACTGGTTTGATAATCTTAACATTCCATCGTCAATTCCAAACGGAATATTTAGATCTAAATTTAATGTTAACAGACGAAATCTTAAAATATGGCATGCTTATAGTCCTGCACAGTCACCAGTGGCACCAGTATTATTAGAATCCTGTCTCCAGGACTTTTCCTGCAGTATAATATATAGACTTTTCGGAGAATTTTAACTTTTATACTAAATTACTTTTTTATCTTAATCAATTACGTGGCATCACCTATTTACTAGACATAATGAACATAATATTTTGAAATGTTTACCTAATAATTAATTTTGAAGGTTTTGAATGTGGCACTATTTAGCCGTTAATATTCACCTACTTATAAATATTTACTGGGATTACTTATCAAACTAGTTTATCAATACATCATTGTACGTTTTTAAGATCACGCCTCTGGTCTTTCATGCCGAATTAGATAAACGTAATAAAAAAGTGGAAAATAAACATTTCACTACTTTTACGGCTTATATACAGCATAAGAGCCACAGTACAACCTAATACACACATAGTAGCAGCATAAATTTGTATATTTATTTTGAAAATTACACACATCATCAAGAAACCCCAGAGTGAGCAAGATTGTGTATTTGACTAACAAGTTTAGTTGTAGTAAAACTACCATTGAAGCCCTCTTTACATATAGTAAACTAACATTTAAGAAGTAGTTATCTCGTCATAAAACAAGGCCAAAAATGCACGGGAATATCTTTAACAATAAACACACCGAATTTTTCAAGATATGCCCAGTCATGTGTGTTTGCTTAAACCAGAAGGAGAGAGAGAGAGAGAGAGTAATTCAGAACGGGAGCAAATATTTCGTGCATTGCATATTATGTATGTCTACAATACAATACGTGGGTATAAAAGCACGACATTCCGCCTGTATACTAAAATATGACGAAAATAACGATTTGAAAACTTCTCTCCAAAGCTTTATTTGACTTTGTGTGTACAGAAGGTAATGAAAGCGGAGTCAAGAAGACGAGAGTGAAGACTCTCTAGCTATGCAAAATAGTACACATTTCACATTGAAGCGGAAGGAAGCATCTGCTTTATACATTTTTAGTCAGTAGACAACAAGACACGACAAAACTAACGTATCAAATAGATTAAGGCATGCTTGACTTGAGTCACACAGTCACAGTTTAACTTTTTGTATGCATCAGTTTGCTCATATAGCGTCATCATCATCATCCTCACCGAGCATGCCATGGCATGGTCTTCTTGAGAATGATATGAAGCACCCGTCTCACCGGAGAAGTCCGAAACCCCCTCTGTTCAGTAACAATTTTTTCGATAAGCAATATACACATTTTTATGTATACCATTTACAATTTCTTGAGAACTACTACAACATAAAACGACAAAATGTATAAGGCATGGTTGAATGTTTCTGACTGACTGACGACCAGCATTTTCTTCACACTAGGATAAACTAGAGTTAGATTTATTTCGTAGTGTTATATGCATCTATAGTAGTACATTTATTTTTTAACATGTAAGCATAATATGCATGTGTGCATGCATATTTTAAAAAGCTTTCCTGTGTATGCGACCAACAAAGTTTCCTCACGATGAGAATGAGAAGACATGTGGTATTTCATCGGGCGGTGCAATACTTTCTTGGCTATATAAAGAGAGAGCTACTGCTTAAGTGCTCGAACTGATGAGTGTCGTACTGATGACTCCTTGATGTTTACCAGTTGCTTCTTTCTCGCATTACCTTCCGGAACGATATATCTTGCTCTGCTTTCCTCACTGCTCCATATCGTGAGTAGAATACCTACACACTAATCCTAATAACACGCATTCTGCTACTGCTAATGCTGCGATTTAGATTGACTTTCCATTTGCCTAAGTAACCCGTGCCAAAAGAATATCATGTCTGCGCTATAAAATCACGTTATATTGATGAGCACCAGTTCCCAAATGATAATATCGCACAATACAAAACGGCACTAGTACTTCGTGTGTGTTCACAGTAACTCTTTTTGTCGTCTTCAGCTTCTCCTACTCTTTTCGGTGATTCAAAGAGAAAAAAAAACAAAGTTATTCATTCTATATCAAACTCACTACTTTTTTATTAACGAGAATACCGGTGAGTGCATCTCTTGTTGCAGTTTTTGTACTTATATTGTATGATTGTATGTTGTTGTGGAGTACCACAAAAACCAAGAGTACTGCTTGTACCAACGACCCTGCTTGTGTATAACGAGATTGTGTAGTGATTCAAGAAAAAAGTGTAGAATTTATTGTCTTTGGTGTGAACTTCTTGTTTGTGCTGCTTGCTGAAATTGAGTGAGTGGTGGAGTGAGGTGGGAGCAGCGTGGAATTTATTTATTACGTAAATCATGAGTTAATAATTGGTTTAAAATGTCGTGGGAAATTAGCTGAAATTTTGAGGTGAAAACGCACCCAATGCGTTGGTCGGAGAAAACATGTCGTGTATCGATATTCCATTAGGACAATACCTGTTTTATGGAATATTTGGTGTTGTGCTGTAACGGGGTTGTGTTTATGATAGGCACTTCAGATTTGTTGGTACATTTATAGTGTTATTTTGGAAAACATCTTAATATTACGAAAATCACAGTTAATTGTTCAACATGTTGGTGTTCTACTAGTAGCAACATGTGCGTTAAACAATATAAAAGCAATAAATTTTGACAAAAAATGGCTAATTACCAACGTTCTGGTTTACTTTTAAGCTTACGACCAACTAAAAAATGAAGGGAAAGGTTCCCAGGAGTGTTAAGAATACCTCCGGTGAAAGTCAGGAGTACTCTAAGGCAGTAATAAACTTTTATAGGCAAGTAAATGAGTTTGTAATTACTGGCCTTGTCAGTTTGATCCGGGACTTTCCACTGAGAACCACATCGCAGAAATATTATTCCCACAGTTTTGTTTCACCATGAGTGTTTGTCTGGAGAAAGTAAATAAATTAGGATACGTGTTTTTGTGGACAAAAATGTGACTGAAATGTTGTACTTCCCTTTACCTGGCTCCTGTTAATCCAAAAATTCTTCCACTCAAAACTCTTACCTGTATGTATTTTTCCAGTTATTCTGGCCCTTAATAAATTGAAATTGTTTCATTAATTGAAATTTCCCAAAAAAACGTTACATTGAGTGTATCGCCAGTTCCTTTCTTTTTGTTTTTTTGTTAATACTGAAGTAAAGAGGAGTGCCTACGAATTTTTACGGTTGATGGAAAGCGATTTAGAAAAGACACTTTTGACAAAATGATAGCTCCATTATTATTGTGCAGTCTGTACTGTGGCACGTGAAAAACAAGGGCGCAGCTCTGTGTACTGTCATTTAATAAATAAAGAAAATTGGAAGTGATACGCTCTAGCTCCATCTTTATATGTGCAAACAAGCCCTCTTATAGCAACCATGAAGCAGGGAATGGGAATAATGGGGAAGCACATGTTGTGATGAGTAAGGCAATAAAACAGGAATTTCTCTGAGTGGGAGGATAAATTAGAGCTTCTGTGGAGGTTTATTGGATTTTCCCTGCCAAATAGAGTCGAAAACTACAAACAGTCGTTGATAGTTGCACTTCTCTCGCATCAGTTATGTGCGCTATAAGCAAACATGTGTCATATATACGGAATAATGCAATTTGCAAATGAGAATGTAACTTGTCGACGTAAGAATCCATGAATTGGGAAATGGAATTCTTATAGACTTACATTTTTCGTCCAAGATAACGAACTCATTGTGTGTCACCAGCTCAATCAGATGGCTGGAGCAGACGGAAGAAATTAGGGAAAGCGGCATGTAAATATTTTGTGCATGGTTCGCTACAAAACAACAACTCCAAGAATATGTACTTACGTTCGAGTCCGAAGAATGTGTTGAGAATATGACTTGAAAAACTAAAATCAGCTTTAATTTGTGATTTTGTGATATAAGCATGTATGTTTTGGCAATGAATGAAATAGGAAATACGACTATATTAGTGCTTTGTCGTAAACACAATTTTTAGTTATTTAAAAGTTAATCTGTGAAGAAAGTCAGCCATAATTTTCAATATTATCTTTTAAATTAGGAGAGACTTATCTTTTAAATTATTCATACGTCTTTCTGTTGTTATATTCCACTATGAAATTCAATGCATTTATTCTACCATTTTAATAATATGTTGAAACATCGGGTGTAATTCTATTCCCAGTGCGATCTGTGAACAGTATTGGTTTGTGCTTTTTAATTAATACATATTCCTGATTCATTTGCTTTAAAGTTTTAAGTATGAAGGTTCAAATTCTTGTGTTTCCTATAAATCTTGTTGACAGTTACAAATCATTCGTGAGAAAAGTACAAAGAGAATATTACTACAGATTGATTTTGTTATCCAAATTCCTTGAACATTTAAAATATAGAGAAGAACAGCCATTTTCTCTCATTTCTTGTCGTCGTCGTATTTCTCAGATAATATTTTCAGCTATTTCTTGCACCACTGTCTTAGCCAATTTCAACATTGTACAGTTTTTAGTGATACAAACCGAAATCTTTTTAAAATTATGCTGTGTGTCGCGATTTCTGTGATTTACGAGTAGCGCAAATATAACACTTTACTGAAATTTTTTATGTCGTCATAACTTATTTAGTACCTTAATACAATCTTAAATCAATTCTCTGCACAAAATGATGTTCACTGGCTCACCAGCTCGGAAGAGGACTCAGGGCTCAAGCACAGCTCATCGAGGAAGACAAGGTACTGGCCAAAATGATAGGAACAACGAGTCGATGCGAACCCGGCATAATTATGAGGTAATTTCTTCTTTAAAATATAATTGAGTATGATTTTGTTAATGTGACATCAAGTAGGTAGTAAATTAAATGTCAGTGTCTAGCCAATTAAATTGTTTTAATATAATATGCAACTTATCTGCATGCAAATCTGTAGGAGTTTTATTTGCTTAATAATAGAATTAAGAACCAAGCTTACGCATGTTGATATGCTGAGTATAATATTCTCCTGTTACATACATAAGCTTCTCTCTCAACCTCCGACCGTACAGTTTTCAGAACATTTTCTATTAATATATAACAATATGCTTATTTTACTATTAAAATGGCAAAGGTAAATAAATTGCTTTTTAAACCAAGGAATCTGCTATATGTGTGTAGTGTCTTTACAGTAAACACTTACATATGGCATGCAATAATGATATTTTAAAAGTACATAATATATTATAAACTTCTCTGTGCTGCTAACTTAGAACAGCCGTCGATATACTTCTCTGACAAGTAAGTCGTCAGAGGTAGAAGATGCTCATGAATCATCATCATGAATTTTTAAAGATGCTTTCCACCTGTTCCAGTTGTGCAGACTGCTTTCCTCAAAACCCATACCACTTTAACAAATTCTCTGTCTGTACGTAAATCTGATCCTCTGAAAACCTTGAACGTTACAGTTACGGGACATACTCTCAACTTCCAACCAACTCCTCATGATAGCGAACCAACGATGCAGAGATTTTTAGGGAATTGCATTAGTACAGAATAGTTGTAGCATGGAAACTTGTAAGAAACCACAGTATTCGGAGCATTTGTGAAATCGGATTGAAAGGTTCGCTGTGGATGTTGCATAAAAAATTGTCGTAACGTATCATGCTGTCATCTCTTCACCTGTCAAATAATTCAGTTCTTCTAGAAAATATCCTAAAATCCATTCTAAGATCAATGAAAAGCTTTAAGTGTTGAGTAAATCAAGTTACTCTTTATAAAATTTACTCATTCATCGAAGAGTGTTTGCATATGATATACAATTTTTTGTGGAATAGTAAAAAATACTTTAAGTAGCGCTTTTAAAATCTAAAACTTCTTGTAGTGCCATACATCATAAAGACGTACACGTAACATGTAAAACGTAACGTAATTTACATACATGTGTTTCCTATTTACAAATAGGACACGTTTCAGTTGGTTTATTTTTCTTATTATAACGTATCGTAATAATACCTTATAGTAAGATCATACTACATACCAGTTACTCTTTAAGGCTTCAAAGACTTCACATTGATTGTTTCACCAGCCTCAATTGTTAAAATATCCAGCAGGCAGTCGCTCCGATTTTGAGTTTCCTTTAAATCCAGCTAAACTTGTGTACAAAATGACACCAGTCTGACATACAAGTTACAGTTGTCATAAAATGGAAATTAGAATGTTGGATTATGCCGATGCACAATATTGTTTCTTGTAAAGTATCTGTCAAATTTTAAAATATGTACGAATATTTTGCCCATTTTGTGAAGCATGTTGCCGAGTTTACGGTCGGGAGTTTTCAAAAGTCGTAAAGTATGCATTGTCGATTTAAGATTGGTATTCCAAAGGAAATAAAATATTGTATTCTCTCATCAACGATTCTAGTAAAAGTACTACGGGATTTTTCACCTTCACAATTTTTGTGATTTGATGGGTTAATATCACACTTGCCTTGATATTTTTTACGGTACGCTAGTGTTTTAGTATGAACCTATCAATAACAAGGATATGAAATATGGACACATTCTCAGCATGCTCCATGCAAGCATAGTAATATTTATGCAGTAATATTATTGGGTTTAAAGACAGAAACAAAAAAAATCTGCTTTTGCCAACAGTTTTCTGTAGTTTGCATAATTTCTCGGATGAAGATGATGACTTACACTTGCGTTATGATTTCATGGTACATAGAAAAAGAATGCATAAAAATAAATTCCTTCTGATATTGTATTTGCTTTTTATTTTGACTACACATGTATTGAATACTGAAAGCATTTGTGTATTTTAAAAGCATACTGTAGAAACAACCGTGATTCGTATAATACACAAGGCTAACACGAGTATTATGCATGCATATAATTTACACAAACTCATAATAATAATAATAACCGTATATAAGTAAGTATGTGCACCTAATACCTATAGATATGCACATATTATGTGGTTAGTGTGGTTACCTTACCTCTTTTGCATATAATCACAAATGACTGTACGATTCACTCAGCAATTCAGCATATATTTATGTATTTCAACAGTCAAACTCAAACCGGTGACGACGATCATGTTTTTGTGGGATATAGCAATATATGTATCGTATCATTCACTCTTCCTTGATATAATTCTTTTCCTTTGCTCTTGCATATTAACCGGAGGAATGAGCAAAGCTATTTCTGCTAATCATAGTAAGTGACTGAAGGATATAAAGAAATGAGAAACGAGGGAACGACGGCGCGGCAGTAAAATTATATATAAGGTTTTTTCTAGTAAACCATAATGCACACGATGAAATGATGAAGTGTAACAGTTATAGCGTCTTCACCTTTTAAAACTGTAACAGCTTACACGAGGACATATACATATCTTACTAGATAACATAATAATATAGATTATAGTTTGTATGCTTTCCCTTTATGCTATGCTGGATATTACTGGGTATTATGCTGCAAAGTTTTGGTAGAGCAAAGGCAGCAGTAGTAATATTTTGATGACATTATTTGTGGTTTAGAAAATTAGAAGAACCCTGTTTGCAAATATTTTACACAACGTAACTTATACTGATATTGAGCACATGGTAAAATTCTTTATGGTTTTGTATAGGTAACAGCATGTATATATACATACATTACATACATAATGGTTTGTAGTTATAAAAGCAAACATATATATCGTCAGATACATTAATAGTTAGTAAAATGAGATGAAAAGAAGACAGATAACTGACGGTTGTTCATTTGACTAACTGGGATTTTGTCATTTCTGCTTTTACTTGTTGTACTCTTTATTTCATCGTAACAGGGTAAGGACAACGATTGAAATGAGATGAGGAAACGAGAAGAGATAGAAATGGGGCACATAGGTATACATATTATGACATTGGAGGTGTATATATGCTTTAGGCAATTTGAAGAGAAAAAAGAAAGATGAGGATTATAAATATATAAGATATTTTCGTATTTTGACCATGCTAGTTTTATACTTTCTCTTTTTACAGAAATTCATCCAATATCCTTGTATATTCCAAATTAGTTTAAATTATGCTGCTTTGCAAATAAAGTGGAATAAAAGACATACATATAGCGGAATAATATAGATAAGAATCTCTGCAAGCTTCAGTAATTGCTCCTTTCTGGTAAATGCCAAGCAGAAAGACAAAAGCCATAAAACTTGGTCTCTAATCAGTAAGCTTTACAGTGTCATTTGTTGAATTCATTTATTTACCATCCGGAAAAATTAGCAACCTTAAATTTACACGTGCGTACCTACGCACTTGTATGAAACGTAATAATATGCAAATAACTTTGTTATTCAGAACTTCTTCATGTGAACGCAGAGAAGGTCTACTAGAAGGAAAGGATGGGAGAACTTTCTAAATTATTGTGTAGTAGTTGATATGTATATTTACACAGATGTATTTGTGTCAGAAGAGTATACAGAGAAGGTAGTGAAAGTCAGTGCTCTCATGAGATTGGATTGATGATAACTAGGCTAGGAATATTTTTCTTGACTACCTAAGTAAATTGGCCAAAACATTCAATTTCTGGATTCAGTGGTACATTCCTCTACATGAATATCGCTCAATTTGGCTCCAGATTGCAAGAGGAAGATGATGATGATTGTGAACACGAGGCACTCTCTCATACTTTTACAATCTTTGCGATTGAGTGAGCAAGTGAGCTACTTCTATTTGATATAAAATGATAGTAAACCAGATAAAATTGCATAAGTCCTTTACATATATGCATATCGTGGTTCAATATCAGATCAGAGGCAGGAAATAGTTTGCTGCGGAAATGTTGCAAGGAAAATTTTAAAAACATGCTAATGCCTGAATCGGTGACGAGACATATCTGCATCTAAACTATTACAATGTATGTATATTTAGATGCTCAATCCTATCCTATCAAAGTAGAATCGCCCTTACATTTATTATTATATTTTTCATGACTGAATCATCTTTCGCGTTGTGTTTATTTATTAACTTGCGATTTAGCA